>CM060086.1:20664279-20746655 GCA_030522485.1 Stenchaetothrips biformis | reverse complement strand
CTACCGATCCAAACCAAAGTTACCGAAACCTAACCCGTCCTCACCTCACCTAAGCTACCTTGGAAGCAGGGCTCGGCAACCGCTAGCTGTCTTGGCCGCCTGCAAGGTGGCAGTGCCCCGCCGGCCCCGCCTTCCGCCCGAGCACGCGCGCGTCAAAGGAATCTAAATTAATTTAGTCGCTGGCAGCAGCAGAAGGCCAGCCGGAGCGGGCGAGCGGCGGCTCTTCTTTTCCCTGTTCCGTTCTCTCGTTTGTCCTTCTCTCTTCGCTCCCTCGGACCAGCGCATCTCACCGCCGGGCTGGTCCCGCTGCCGCGTGCCACCATCCCGAGAACCTTTCAAAGTTATTCTTATAATTAGTTTCTGGCCATTTGGCGACGGCGGGGCCCTCTCGGCTACAAGCCCCCCGAGGCCGGGGACCGTTCGGGCGCTTTTTCGCCGCGCGGTGTCCTGCCCACCTTGATTGCGCACCCTCTTCCAGCTCGTCCGCGAATCTGCCCCTCGGATCTCTTTCGCTCAAAGGGGACTGGCCGGGCCGGGCCCGTCCGTCGAGGGCCCTCGGTTGGAGGCCCCGCCTCACGCCCCACCTCACGCCCCGCCTCGGCGATGGACCAATTTCAAATTCACCGCGACATGTAAAAAAGATGCCGGATTGGCGGCAAGGAGGCAGGCTAGGCCGCGACTCGGGCGTGTTCGTCGAGCCACCGCAGTCAGAGTTGCCATACATTACCACGGTCTGCGTCAAAGGAGCTGCACGTACATCCGAGAGTGGGCCTAGGGGACGCCGGAGTCGGACCATTGTCGGTTGCCCGTCTGGGGCAGTCTGCTGCGAACATATAGGAACGAGGCAGGCTAGGCAGCGGACCTGCGGACGCGGCGCTACCCCACGCGCGAGGCTCTCCCTTGCCAGGACGCGCATGGCGAGTCTGCCGGCGCGGGGGGTAGCGCCAGCCGCGGATCTGCGCAGCTCGACTCTGTGTCTGCACGACCTTTGTACCCTTTGTTACCCGCGTCCCCGCCCTTTGCACCACAACATCCATCCAATCACTTCCCCGCCCCACTTCCCTCTTCCCTTTTCGGCACAAACGCGCTGGGCTATGGAGGATTACTGACACGGTGGGCGAGAGGGGGAAGGGAGGGACCTGGAGGGTGTCAGGTGGTGCGTGGCGGCCGTCACCTGGCCCATTGCGTCTATTATCACCCTTTACGATGGACAGCTCCCCAAAAGTCGGTACCAGTCTGCCGCACCCGCACCAACCGCGCTGTGCTGTGCCGCGCCAGGCAGCCAGCCAGGCAGGACAGGGCAGCCAGGCCCTTCTATCCCGTTCAGTATCCGGATTAGAGAGGGGTGGCGTGGGAATGAATCCATCGTTGAGGACCAGGGATGTCACGTGGGAAGACACAAAGGACTGGAAACGTTCGGGGGGAGTCTGGGCTTCACACGTGTCATTCTATATTGCACACAGTGCTGCTCCGGTGATGGGGGAGGATCCCGCCCAAGACGCCGCTTGCGTCCCCCTTTTTTTTTTTCCCTTTCCCCGCTCCCCGGTCGGTCGGTTATCGCACGGATTTACTGTCGCACGGATTGTCATAAACGTCCGCGATATTTTTCCGTTTTCTGCCGCAGGTGCAGGCTCCGCGGGCGGCTGCGCGGCTCTCTTGCGGTGCGGCCGGGTCGGCGGCGCGGGTCACCGTTCGGGGCGCAGCGGTATCAGACATGGATAAAAGGCCCGCCCGCTGTGGGATGAATGCAGGTCCTCCGCCGCACGCACGAGGTGTGCCGGACACGCCGCGACGTGCGGACTTTGCGTGAGAGGTTCGCTCCGCGTCATCGGTTTAATGCGGGCTGCGGTCTCCGTCTGGCACAGGGATTGGCGCCGCAGCGGGGGCGCAGAGAGTGCGGTGGGGGGTGCTTGAGCCCCTCAAGTCGAGACTCTGCCACGGGCATCTTCTGCAGCTCGGCCACGGCCAGCGCTTTTTAACCGGCCTAGGCCTCGGTCCACTGTTGGCCAGCTCACCCCGCCCTGGCCTCGGCGCTGGCCTCGGCGCTGTGCCGGCCTGGCGCCCGGTGTGCAGGCCCCGGCCAGCCAGGCGCCGGTGTGGGGCGGGCTGCCTGCCGCCGGGGGGGCGAAGTGCTGTGGGCCCGGCCCTGCCGTGTCCGGCAAACAAAAGGTGGCGGCCGGGATTGTAGGAGTGGATGCAAGGATATTTCTATTCCATTGCAAGGTGACGCCCTTCAGAGAAAAAAAACACTTCGGACATCCTATACGTTTCGCGTCCCCTCACATACCGGTGCACCGCTCGCTCCCGCGTTCGCTCGGCCGTCCCTCAAACCAAGAAAATGACGCGGACAGAGGAAGTAGCAGGCCGGACAACCGCGGAAAACAGAGGGGGGGCGTGGGAGGGGCGGGGAGGGGAAATAGTGGTCGATCGGCAGCGGGCCACGTCGCAGATTGGATGCGCCGCGCTCCACAATACAGCACAATACGTCCCCCTCCCCCCTTTCCTCCTTTCGACTATCTACTGCAATTAATACTCGTCGACGCCTACACGGGTTTCTCCGGCACGGAGTCCGGGTCACCCCTTTGCTGCCTGCTGGTCACTTCTATGACACCACGGACAACCGAAATGAATTTGGAGTACTGGATGCCCACTAATATCAGATTGAATTGGTCTGTGGATGAAAAGATAGGTCGTCAGTCCTTGTTACTGCAGTTGTCGGCTGGCTTGCTATGACTGGCTGATTCTTCTCCTTTTGAGTTGCTTGAGGCTGAATTTGTTTTCATTGAAAAGGGGTAACAGTGGCAGTGATAGTGACTGCTGAACTCAGAGTACATCGTAAAAAAATAAAAAAAAAACACACTTTTCGCAAGTAAAAACTGACCTCCATTAATACCGAGACTGGAATAATATGTCGGCCCCCCGCCAGCCCGTTGTCGCAGCCCCCTGGCCATTCGGCTCGCACTGCACGCCTCGTTGCCCGCACATGTGGCGCCGAATTAAAACGCCTTTAAGTAGTCCGACCAGCCAGACTCCTGTATCTCGGTCAATTTAAGTGCGGCTTACTCCCAGCGGGCGCCAGGGGCAGCATGTGTGGGCGGGGGCGGCGCGGGGGGCGGCGCGGGAGGCGGAGCGGGGGGCGTTTGCGGTGCTGCCCCATAGGCCCGCTACCCCCCTCAAGGGACTGTCATAACGGTGCAGCTCAAAGAGGGTGAGCCCGCTGGGCCCGAGGGCAAAAACTAACGGCAACCCCCCGTATTTACATAATTAGAGGAATAAAATCCAGACGAAAAGCGCAAAGTAAATACACGTGCATAAAATCTCACGCTCCACGGTTATTCCATGAAAGGCTTCGCGCGAGCTGCTAAGGTGGAGGCGGCAGGCGGGGGGTAATGGTTATGCTTATAATGGAAGAGGAAGCCTCTCTGCTACCTCCCAGACACAGCCGCACTTTGGGCGCCGTGCCGCCGCACTTCGGAAGCGCAAGCACCCCCTCACCTCCGCCAAGCTCCTACCCTGGTCCCTCAGGAACGTAAACTCTAATTTGCAGCCTCGCGCTCCGGAATCGCGACGCGGCCAAATTGCGAGAAAGTCGGCGATGGACGCGGCGTTCCCGCCTGTTTTCTTGCACCGTCTCCTCATGCAACAACTTGGATCGCGCCTCGCCCGGATTATTTTTCTCGGTGGCATACGCCGCTTACTTTATGTCCAGAGGGATTTGCCCGGTCGGCACCGAGGCTTTCTTTCTTTCTCTTCGGGAAACCAAAGTGGCCGGCGAGGGAGGGGAATCGAATCAGAAGCCATGTTTCGCGCAAACGACAATCAGCTCTCTCTCTCCTCTCTCTCTCTCTCTCTCCGCTCTCTTCTTCTCGTCAGAAACGTCTCTCTTCTCTCATTCTCTTCTCCTCTCTCTCTCTCCTCTCCATTCTGACTTTCTTCCCTTCTGTCTTGGTCTGTCTCTGCCCCGACCCCAGCAGCGTGCAATCCTGCTGCCCAGGCCACGGCCTTCCACTTCCATTATTAAGTATCCGCGGACATTATGTATCGCCCGGGAGCGCTGGCTGGGCTTTTCTAAATTTTCGAACATCGTCAGTGCGAGCCCCTGGAGCGCTGCGCGTGTGGCGCGATAGGCCGTCCGGACGGGCCGCCTCGCAGCACGGCAGGAGGATCGCGCCGGCTTCTAATTCAGATAAATCTGAGGCAGCATGGCGCAGCAAAGCAGTAAACAGTGCCGCGGGCTGGCTAGTTGGCGCACAACCGGCATTGAAGGGGACTGGCCCTGCATAGGCCCCCTTGCGCTGCGACTCGCACCTGAGCAGCGCGAGGCAAGCGCATGCGTCCCCACGTCACGGTTGGCGCAGCCGGTCTGCCGAATTGCCTGCCGGGATGGTATCGAGGCCTGGTCTTCTTCTTTCTCAAGGCCGGCCTGGCTGCCTGGAGTGGTCCCTGCGCCCCCCTCCCCCCGGACCGGTCCAGGCCCAGGCGGCCTCCAGCCTCCAAGGCCCGGCAAGTAGGCAACCCATCTGGCGGCCGCTAGTTTAACGAGTCAGCAGCCGAGAACCGCGTGCCGAGTCGAGCCATATCTGGATGAACCCCTGCCCCCGCTCATCAATCTCGTTCCTTTTCACGCCGCGTAACCATGCACTTTTCCCTTGAAAAAAAGACTGGCAGCGTATGGGACGGCGCGCACTGAAGCCAAGGACCAGAAATATCTTGGGCAGGTTATACGGCCCAGGGACTCGGCCTCGGACGCGTCGGGATGTGGGGCCCGTCCGACTAAAGGTTGAAGGTTCGCGCCTTGGTTGGCTGGGGGGCGCCCCCCGTGGCCCCACCCCGCCGAAGGAAGAGACTGTCCACGTGGTCAATACCACCACCAGAGTGACAAGACCGAGTACACACACACGACACGCAGACGCGCGTAGCGCCCCGCCGCCGCCCGCCCCACCCAAAAATAACTGCACATTTCCCTCCGACATGCTTCGTTGTCCCGCGTTCCACACTGTATGTCGGTCGGCATGGTTGTAACTGAGAGAATGCCGCCGTGCGTCGGAGAGAGAGAAGAAAGTACGCGCATATCAGGCTTTTTTGGTGCGAACACTCCTTTATTCATTTACTCTTGTCCTGTACGGGCCGTCCGTCGTCCTCCTCTTAAGCCCGGCTGCGACCTGGCGTAGTCGATGGCCCTCTGGATTCTCCTCGGGGCACGGGCGGGGGGCCACGGGCAGGTGCGCGCCCTGCGTCCTGGAAGACCGTTCTCGTCGGCGACGTAGTTTGACGGTGTTTGTAGACGGTATGCCGTGGCCGCCGCCCCACGGAGTAGGAGCCCCGCACCGCGTTGGCCCTCGTCCGGGGTGCCCGCTATCCCGCCAGCTCACCGCTCTCCGACGCCTGGATGGCGGTTCTTCCCTCCTCGTAGCTGCGGGAAGGGAAAGGAAAACAGTCCGGTCATAATCCTTACAGAGTCCAGGGGGCCGTCACAGTCCGCCGTCAGGCTTCGGATACCAACCCCCCCCCCCCCCCTCCCCGGGGGTGGGCAAGAAGGATGTATTCTATTTGCCGGCTTTCTGCAAGTAGGCAACCCCACTATGTTTGGCCCCCCCCCCCTCCCACCCCCCCCACACCCAGGGACGGACGTCTAGATCCGCGCCTGGTCCGCGTTCGCCGGACTCACCTGTACGAGTAGGTGCCGGGCAGGGCGAAGTTCCTGCACCTGCCTCAGGATGACAATGGGGCTGCTCCGGGGAAGGGACCTGGTGTATGGTGAGAGCGATGTGGACTGCGGGGGTGCTGCTTGACGAGGAGTATGTCTGCTGGCGACGGAACCTGCTGCTGCTACTGTACTGCTGGCCATGGTACTGCTGCTGCTTCTTGGTACTGCTGCTGCTGAGGGAACTGGGGCGCAAGCGGGCGACGCAGGCCGCGTGGGCCGACACACGACGATGGCCTGGCGCACACGACATCCGATCTTAGGTTATCGTGCGCGGCCCGGCGGCAACAAGACCAACACCGCCATAGCATGGGCAGTACAGTCACTCTAATAAACAAGCACTCGTCTAACTAGCCCGCCTTTCCGCGGCCCGCCCCCGCCGCCTGGCTTCACTGTGCCCCGGCCCGCAACCCGAACGAACGCGCCCCGGCCCGCCACTTGCCACTGCTTAATGCGGCCGAACGCGAGTCAACTTATGAACAGGGGGGGCTTGAGTGCCAAGAAACCAAGCGGCATCGCCGCACTTTACGGCTCGAGTTTGTAGTGGCGATGCGACGGGAGAAATCTCGGGGCTGTCGCTTAACACCTCACGGTCCACTGAACGACAACCAGGCAACGGCACGCACGGTGGTCTTCATGGCGCTGCTTGGCTTCGTCTTGTTCCCGGGCTACTCGACAATGTACTCCACTGCCTGCTTGCCCGGTGCACCGCACAAAGTTTTTATACTCGGCCGGCCCCTCTGATGGAGAGGGCACTTGCAGGTTACGACCTTGTGCCCCGCCGCCCGTCGAATATACCCGTTGGTCCTTGAGGAATCGTTAGCCCGCCCAATAAGCAAGCGAGGAGACCCTCCCCGACACACCACACCGTACTGCAGCGCCGGTGGCACAACACAAACACACAACCACACACACACACACACACCACACACTACACACCACACCGTGCCGCCCCTCCACCTCAACTTGCCGGCGTCCCCTACGGAGTGCCGTTTGGCGGCACGTTGTGCAACAAATATGGCTTTGTTTCCGCAGGTTGAGGAGAGATGCGCGGCTGTAGGTTCTGTGCGGCTCACGCGGGCCGTCGCCCTGAGCCCTGCCGATGCCGGGCAGAGGCAGACGCGTTGAGCCCTTCGGCCGGCGTGCTAGCGCCAGCCCAGCAGCCTGGCAGTGCCTGGCATTGCCTAGCAGCCGGAGATCCCAGCGTCGCCTCGCAATCTTCCGCTGGTGTCCCCGGCACGCAAAGGCGGAGTGGAGCTGCTCGTCTCCCCTGAGCCTCCCGGTTCCGCCCGGCGGCGCGTGGCCTGGCTGCCTACCTCCGGGCGCCGCCTTATTGAACGTTGCCTGTTTCGAGCAAACTACTCCACGGCCCGCGGCGCGCCACTCCCGGAGGATGAACACCAGGTGCTGGTAGCGGCGCGCGGTGCGGGGCGGGTCATGGCCCACGGCGGCCGGGCCACGGGGGCCACGGCCCGGCGCCCGGTTCGCTGCCGCTCCTTGCCGCCCAAACGGCCCAATCCGCAATCCAACGGACAATGTCAAGCGGGCCAACTCATTTTTCTCTCTTTTCTCACTTTCATTTTCGTTCGTAGCTTGCCTTTTTTATTTAGCTTAGTACTTGCGTCACGACGTGAGGTGAGAGGTAAGAATTCTCTCCCAATAAGATGAAATGAATCCTTTTAAAGTAGGCCGAACGTCGAAAGATGGATTTCACACGACGGATTAGTTTTCTGTCTTTTGGCATCCCTGAGGAATCAAAAGAGACTTAATATTTTGAGTGCTAAAATTACAAAGATCGCTGTTCCAGCCACTAAAGCTTTTTTCATTAAATGACTTTTTAAAAAGAGGTCTACGTATTGTTAGACCTTCCAGGACATGTGATTAATGCGGATTAGCATAGATTTTCGCGTTGAATTTGCGTGGGATTTTCTGCAGGGTATATACGATTAAAGAGAACGATATAATCATTGCTACAAAACTGAGAAATTTACACATTGGTTCTGCGTTTCTTGTGGATTCTCTGGGAAGGAAGAAGACTGGATCGGCTCTACCGCGCAGCGCGGGACACACTACTAGGGTCACGCCAAACCGGTCCGGGCGCCGCCACTACTTGTTACACTGTGTGCACACCGCGCACACACAAGGGCTCCTTGCGTCTAAAAGCAGCTAAAGAGTGCTGTCAATAAAAAGAACACGCAACAAAATGTGGGAGAACAAACCCAACTTACGGGTGCCGGATTTTTTTTTCTGCATTTTGCTTTTTGCCCATTGCGACGATGTTAAATTTTAAGAGCGCAGATTCGTCTGATCCAATCTCTGAGCGAGCTAACGAGTAGTAAGAACAAAGCCGCTATTTTAAAATTAAATTTTTTCACGCAGAAGAGACTTTGGATGTGAGAGAACGCCAACACAGAGGCGGCCTGAGGAGCGATAGGCGCTGAGCCCCTCCAAAGGTCTGTCGCTTGGCAGCTGAACACGAGCCAGTGCCTAGGTCGCTGTCTCTCTCACACATGAAATCGGCAATTTCATGGGTGTGATGGAGCTTTGCTATCCGGAATCCCTCTGATGCTCACGCAAGGATCGAGTATGTTGACCCGCGGCCTCAGCGCGCACTTGGTGGACCGACTATGCTGTGTCAGATGCACTTCGAGGTGCCGCCCCGCCACTCGCTTCTCTGAACTGGAACTAGCTGTGTTCTTGACACGACGCAGAGGCCGCTGGAAGCACCCTCGAGCGGATGCCAGACTCAACGACACCCAGTCAACAACAACAAGAGATCATTCGTATTGACGAGACTGGCTCGAATCGCGGAGAAAAGACCGTCGAGCGACTGTTTTAAAGTTCCGTTTTGCTAACCGTTTTTCGGCGGCTTGATCTGATCTTAGAGCCCGTTCGAGGGCTTACGATTTGCACCGATTGCGAACCCAATAGACGCGTCATATAGGGTGACAACGGGTTGGTCTCGCTTTCACAAGTGGGTTGCTTGCTGGCAAGCGAGGACAGGACTTGGAGTGACATGACTTTGATCTTTGAACTCCGGGCGTCTTCCCACGCCCTTCCTTTAAATAAAGGAGGGAAGAAAGGAAGACGGGCGATTCCTCTATAAATGAACGGCGTGCCGGTGGTTTAATGGATTTCGTGGCGTGCAGCCAGCGCTTTGCAAGGTGCCAGAGACACCGCTGTGCTGTACACGAAGTTCATTGCCAGGTCCCGCGTTGTTAGTACTGTAGTTCCTACGCGGCCAACGGGGCCCGTGGTCACAAGCCTCTGCACAATCATCGGCTTATTCTGTGTGGGTGAAGTGCCATACGAGCGGGCATCCCTGGACTCGGGGTGGGGTGGGGGCAGAAGGAGCGGCGCTGGGCCGGCCCCTTGGCGCCAAGCCGTCCTGCAACGACCCGCCTTTCTTATGGGGGTTGGAAGAACGTGTTTTATTTTTTTGAACACTCCGCCCGCCCGGCCCGTTCGCCTGTCGCTTCGGGAGACCGCTTTGGCGGAAAAATAAAAAGGAACTACGTCGACCGCGGATTTAGCTCGACTCGTATAAATATCGGGGGCCGGTCTCCGGACCGTTTCCACCTCGTTCTCTCCCTCCGAGCACAGCGAGCAAGCATACATGAAGGTCCTGGTGAGTAGCGCGGGCCTGCTATCGGGTGCTCTCCAGCACTGGGAGGGACTCCAGCACGTCCTGGCCGGCCACCACGGCAGCTCGTTTGAGGGATTTCCCTGCCCTAAAGGACGCCGTCCTGCCGGCCTCGGCGGGATGACGCCACAAGGTCCGTCTCGTGGCTCCGAAGGAGACAAATCGCTCTAGCTCGGGTGCCCAGGAGTGGGCCGGGGGGGGCAAGCCTGGCGTACACCCGGGCGGCGTCCGCAGAGACACCCTCTAACGGCCTCGGTTTGCAGAATCATCGCCGCCCTCTTCGCCGGTGGCCGCTGCCCGCCCCGACGTCAGCCACCCTGCTGGGCCAGCAGCACCTAACCACGTGCAGCACGCCTACGTCAAGCCGCCCGCAATTCCTCCTCCGCCCAGGTGAAGGAGACCTCCGAGCAGGGGCGACTACAAGTACAAGGTGAGCCGCCAAACGGGTCCAACGCCCGCCACCACCCAGCCGCCCAGCCCGCTAGTCCGGACCGATCGCGCGCCCAGCGCAACGTGCGTCAGGGAAAGATTCATTTTTGGTAGAAATGGGGGCCTACTCCAGCATTTCCGGGTTGCTTCGAGTCGAAATTTCAAGGCAACTAGCATCTTGAAGGAATTTTTCATGACGGAAATTCGGTCCCAAAAAGAACGGATGAAAAAAGTGGTCCTGGCCGGGTCTAGGCCACACGAGTCTTCCGGCCGTTACGTGTTGCGATCGGTCGACCATGGGAACCATGCCATTGGCCCAATTCCGCTGTCGATCGCATTCTGACCATAAAACGGGAGCGTCCCAGTCCAATTCCGTGGCGTCGCCTCGCCGGGCCGTCCCTGTGCCGGCGAGACGGTGACCTCCACCATTTCCCGCAGAATCCCCCGCGCAGATAATAATGAGGAAAAAGAATAAGCGCTCAGACTCGAAGATCGCTTCTCTCGCCGCGCCGCGCCCGTGGCGCGCGATGTGTTAGTAAGTTGGTGTGAGAGAAAGAGATGAGCAATGAGAGGATAGAGACAGAAGAAGAAGAGAGAGAGAGAGGGAAGGGGGTACCGACTGTCACGACGCGCTGCGACTTGTGGACCAGTTTGACCCCGGCCCGAGCGCCGAGCTGGCATCGCGCCGCCAACTTTTGGCGTTGCAATGTTTTCCACAGCCGTTAGCCCATTTACTCTCTTTTCTCACTCGCTGGGCCCAACGTCTTATCCACCGGGACGGACGTAAGGGGGAGGGGAGGGTTCAGACGGTTTCTTTTTCGCGCTCCCCTTTAAAACATGTTTTTGAAACTGGCAGCGAGGACGGCTCTTTGTGTGAGTGGTTTGTTGGTTTTATGAAGGCTCTCTTCTCGTCAATAATGATTGTGGGCAGTTCAAACAGGAGCATGGGCTGAAGGAATTGATGTGACTGACAAGCATGTTTTCCCGCCCTGCTTGCAAACACATCGACCTGCGCCCTGTGCCCTGTTTTTCCGTGGAGCGTGTTTTTCACGGCTTCCTCCTGTTTACTCCAAGCTTCAAGACGGAGAAACGGCATCGAGGCCACCGGCCAGGCCTCTGCTCAAGAAACGCCGGGCAACAAGGGACGAGGCCCTGGTTTCCGAGAGGTACCTACTCCTACGTCGGCTGAGGACGGGCCAGACCTACCACCGGTCAACTGGACCGCTGACGAGAAACGGCTTCCGCGCCGCCGGCGCCCACATCCCCGAGATCCCCAGAGGAGATCAAGAGGGGTCTGGAGCAGTCCGCCAACGAGCCCGAGGACGACGGCCAGTACCTGCGAGGACCCCAGCGCGCTTACTAACCGCCCCCCAGTTTCCAGCAGCAGCAGCGCCTTCAGGAAGTTCTAAGCGGACACCACCACCTCTAATTCCTTGTTACCATTTCCGACCGCACTAGTCACGGCTGGAACGGCGTAACTCGATCACCGGACACGCCGAACACGATTTGTGTTATCTAGTGAAAAGAAAACAAGAACAAAAAAACAGACAAACTACCGAATAAAATGAATGTTGTGAAACACCGAAATTCTTTACGCTTCGTTTAATTCGCAACCTCTCCAGTGATTCGCTGAAAATGAAGTACTTATTAACCATTTCTTCAAACATCGGAAGAAAAAGAGACTCATTCGCTGCATTTTAAGGTCCAGAGCCCCGTGTGGGTAGGCAATGGCCACCACCCCGCGTGTTGCTGTGTTGGCCTACCCTGCCATTTCACAGGCGTTAGCCATCCAGCAAGACTCCACTGATTATCTAGTTTTTAGTTTTCTTTACAAAGACAATACAGCAAGAAATAATTGCGGAAAACTGGAGTAATGTGATTTAACCTAGTTTTAATTTTACCATACGGACGGTAGCCATTGCGTCCGTGCTGAATGCCGACCGAATTGTGTCTGTGGGTCGCCGCTCGCTTTTCCGTGAGGGGTTCCTACTATTTGGCCTCCTCCGGTCCACAGCTGCCCTATGCCAAACACCAACAACCGACCTCTCAGGAGTAGGCAGCCCAACTTTCTTGGGAGTGGCGCGTCGAGTACCCCCGCTGCTGGGCCCTAATCGCCCACCCGCTGGTTCGAAGCGGCCCACACGGCAGTGGGGTGAGTAGTTGCGAGGCGCGGATTCTAGCGACAAAACAGTGATCCTACCCCCCTAACACACGACGCCATGAAATATATCATCCTGCTGAAATCACCTCCGCTCTTCTGGCTTGCCGCCTTTTCTAATAATGATAAATCTCAGAAATCCGAGTGTTGCCCTCTAACTGTTCAAAAATTGTTTGCCCCAACTCTTTTTCTCACAGCCTGCGGTGGCACGGACGGAGGTGTTTGCGAGGGAGTGCAATGCCCGCTGCGCCGTGCACGGTAGGCAGCCCAAACGTGCGCCCCCGCGCCGCGTTGGTTTGAAGCCTGGCCGGGACGGAGGCAGTCGACGACCACTGATCGCCATGACCGGTTCTGCTCAGGAGATCCGGAGTTCAGACGCCCTAGAGACGAGCCTCAGGGTAAAAGATCCTAGAGTTAAGTATGGCTAATATATTCCGATAAAGAATCGCATTAATTTCGGGACTGTCGCGTCTCCTCTGCTCCGGCCTTTGAAGAGCGATCGCCGATAAACTGGCCAAACCGCGCCAGAGTCTGACATTGAAACGTGATCCTGTGTCGCCCGAAAGGGCATCACGTGTTATAACAGTGTTTATGGGTGCCGGAACACGCGCCGAGGAGCTGGACCGATTCCGAACCTGCGTTTCGGCCAGCTTCGAGACGGCCTGGTGAGTGCGAGGAGAACCAGAGCGACGAATGCACTGTTCGGGATGTAGTGCCTGCTGCGCAGAGGCTGGCTTGTCGTCTAAAGCGTGTTCCTGTTCCTGGAAAGGCCGAGCCGACCCGAGGCCGAGCACACTGACCGACCCCTGCCACTCTGCAAGTCTATAGTCACTATTCGGCATCCCGGTTTGAACTGGGATAATTCAAGTGGCGCTATACCTGTGTTTTCGTTATATTAATCCGTCTGTACTTTGCAATCGATTTTTTTTTACTTCTGTCTGGTCTCTCTATAATTTTGGAATGACCAAATTAACGCGGGTGTGTATAAGGTTTGTACTTATGGTTTATTGGGACGAGGGGGTAGTACTTCGGAGCTCTTTACAAACAAAAAATTTGCGTGGGCGAGTACACAGTACTCAGGTTCCCATAGTGTAATATCAATTTGTTGGCAGAGTATATAACCACGAGGCCGATCATAAGTTATAGAGACAAGTTAGTCGTAGCAACCTCTACTGGGTCGAACTAGCTGGCGGGCGTTGGCAGCGTTGGAACTCAGGGAGCGCTGGAATCTCAGCGGGGAATCTCGGGGGCGGGGGTGGGGACGGGCAGGGTGGGCGCCGGAGGCGGCGCGGTAGCCGTTCTCGTCGGCGGGACCCAGCTTCACGGTTGTAGACTCTGGCCGTCGGGGGCCGGGTGTTCAGGAAGTAGGAGCCCTGGGCGCTCCTTGCCGCCTCGTCCATTGGAGACCTGCGTTCTTTGAGGACGCCCTCCTCACTGGACCTGGATGCCGTTTCTCGGTCTCAAAGGCGTACTTGTAGTCACCGAGACCGCGGGCTGTTGTCCTGGACCTGCGGGAGGAAGGGCGATGGGCTTCTGGGGTTTACTGGGGGCCGGGGAACGAGTCGAAGGAGGCGGACGGTGGCGGCGACCTAGTGGTATAGGTGGTGGTGCTGAGGGCGCCGAACAGGTGTGGACACGAGTCGGGCGGCGGCGGCGGCCACGAGGGCGAGGACGATCTGCCAATGAAAAGCGGGTGAAGCGTGTGTTAGAGATTGCGATATGCGCGCCGTCGTCGGACGGCAGCCGTTGATCCTTATTGGAACCCATTTTGGCGGGTATGCAACAGCATGCCCTTTGGCACGGCTTCCAATTAAGAAGCCGGCGTGTAGTCTCGGACAGTCGGCGCACAGTTTGGGGGTGGGTCCAGAAGAAGGTGTGGAGGCGGTCACAATACCCGACGGGTCTTGAGGCTCCCAGCGCCGCCTATAATGGAGACTCGAAACCGAACGAGATTTGACGCCAACCAACTGGATTGCTCTCCGATACGAGGCGGAAATCCATTGGTGGGGTCACAACTTTCGATTTTAGTCTTGTTTAGCGACCCTAAAGCCTCAAAACGTGTCTCGTGTTTATGCCTCCTGCACCGGGTTCTTTTGGCCCACTGTCCGGACGGTGCAGGCTAGGCGGCTTTGTGGGGAGAGGTGTGGAGCGTCTTCGCTGCCAAGGCCGTCTCTAGCGCACTAAGTGCGGTCCTCCAACACTGCATCCGCATTGTGCCGAGCGGCAGGTCGAGCAGAGACGCTTCCCGGGTCACGCCTGCTCGGCTTCCGCTTGGCGGGCTCCGCATTTTTATCCCAAATTTTTCGGAATTAACGCCTGGACTCGCTTCCAAGGACTGAGAAGCCTATACCAGATTTACTTTTTAATGTAGGTTTTTTTTTCTTCCTCTTTTTTTGTCTCCAAAAGCTTTGCACGAAACTGAGTAGCACAATTTCAAACGCACGGATTCGTACGTAGCTAAGCACGGAAAATGTTTCATTGATTAAAGCATCTTGTGCACGGAGTTGGACTTGATACGAAGTGGTCTAGGCCGTCGTGTTTGAGCTCCCAGTGGAGGGCCGTGTTGGTCTTGGCACTCACCAGGACGCTTCATGATGAAAGGAGGGATTGTGGCCGGTGCTGGGACTCGTTCACTGACTGTGCAGTCCCCCCACTCTGGCTCCTGCCTTTTTATACGTCCGGTGGGTCGGCGGCGGGTCCGCCCGGGGCGCCACGCCTGGGCTAGCTGAGGGGCAGCCGCGCAACTTTGATTCATTCAAGACCGAGGAGTGTCCAGTGACCAGTCCAAAAATCCCGTGGAATACTACGGGAAATCCCATGACAAGACGAATCCATTGCCGCTGTGCCGTTTTTCCCATGAGGAACACTGATGGATGTTAACCATGGAAAACGGCCCCCGCTTTTCATTGAGAGACTTAACCGAAGCTTTCCGTGATTCAATTGGACAGTGAAATAAGTGAAGTCGTTTCCGAAAGAAACATTTTCCTCCATAGCAATCTTCTACCGCCCAAAGTCCATCCACCATCGTATGAATGGCCAAACCAAGGAATTTCCGATCCCATTGAAAAACTCTTCGAAGGAAGTGGGCACAGCTCGAAAAACGCTCCTCGTGAATGATACGTTCCTTGATGTTCCTTAAAGTCGCGTGGATCCATTGGAACTCATCATGAGAACTTTTGGACTGGGTTGGCAGCAGTAAGTGGCAACCCGTGCACATTCTAAGAAGAGCCCTTTCTTTCAAAACTTGTCAACTCCTTATTGTTGTGAATGTAATGCAAAGCAAAGTGTCCTTCGGGACACCTAACAACGGCGTCCAATCATTACCTTTCTGTACAGCACGATTACTCTTTTAAGTTTTAGTGTCTCAATAATATCCGTTTGTGTATATAAAACAGCGTGTATGGCATTTTGTGTGACAGGCCGCCACCTGCGCACACCCGTGCGTTGTGCGGCGGAGCGCGCGGCTCGCAAACAAAGTTGCACGACCAATTGCCGCTGAGGTATTTTTTTATGGGGCCGGGCGAACGGCAGCCCCCCAAGTATCTGGATTCGGGAAAAACAGGGCGGGTTCACCATGCAGGGAAGCAGTGCGGTGCGGGCCGTGCGTAGTCGTCCTGCTCCTCCGTTGCAACGCGGCATGTGCCATCTGCCAATACAATTGGAAATTCGAGTTGCGGCGGGGCGTGGCGTGGGCGGGTCGGGGGCGGAGGCGGGGGCGGGGCGGGGAGTGGGCGGCGGGCTGCTACTGCAAGGCGCACGGGTGCGGAATGAATCCCATTGGGGGAGGAAACGCTTAAAAAAGCCATTTTATGCACTCCTCATTAACACCCCATCCTCCCCCCGCCCCGCTCTCCCCCCACCAAAAAAAAAAGGATATTAGACTTTAGAAAACTGAAAATGTCGCGAGAACGTACAGGCAAAGTGCGAGAGCCAAAAGGATTCGATGCAGCCCAAATGATTTTAAAAGAAGGGAAATAAATTACCCAGAAGATCAGCACCAGAAAAAATGGACTTGTTTTACCGTTGGTGTATTTTGTTGATGTGTTTTTTTCACCAGGAGGTTTGAGTAGACCATATATATGGCCGCTGCATCACACAGTGTCAGAAACATTACACTGGTATTCTGAGATCTCTGCGGATTAGTGGAAGGAGGTCCTCGCCTGTCCCAGGCAGGCGTTCGGATGGTCTGACGTCTATTTTTTCATTTCTTTTTGCACACACTGCTAATACAGCCATAGAGGCTGGCTCATGGATGGCGACCACAGAGTCCACGGGCCGGTTTGCGGGGCTGTGCGTGTCAACAGGAGCAGAAATGAAAACATTGAAATAAAAACTAAGATCGAGAAGGGTTGAAAAACCATCTTCACAGTGTACCAACACGCGCGGCGGCCGGCGCTGCTGAGCGGGAAGTTGACAAAACGGATTGCTTCTTGGCAAGCGGCACTATACTGGTAATTAAAACAAACCTCTTCTTTATCTGCGTGGACGGGGTGGGGTTGTCGGGGTTTGTTTTTGTTTGCCCTGCTCGTTCTACGCCATGAATAGCACCACACACTGCGGTGACTTAAACGACCGGTGTCGAACGTGGAGAAAATAAAAGAGTTTTGGTAACTGCATGGGGTTTTAATGTGGCTTCCCGAGGTGCCGATCGAGTTACACCGGCCTTGCCTCCGTGCCCTGCGTTCGTGGGCCACCGTCCGCGTTGCGCGCCACCGCAAAGGGTCGGGGTCGCTTCCTGGTTCATCCTTCGGGTGAGTTATGGCGGGTGGCCAAACAAATTTTCACGAAACAGAATCGAAACAAGTGCGTCTTCTTTGGGGGGCGGAGGCCCGCAGCATCATCTGCCTGCCGACGAAACCGAAAGTGGAGTCGTCTGGAGCTACAAGGTTATTTGGAATGGGGGTGCCGAGCATGCTGCTGCCCGGCGTACATTCCGACCGAAAGTTTGTTAATTGGCGACTCTGGGTACCGTGTGACAGGGCACAACTGCCAAGGAAGCTGCTCGGTTTAGTACATCGACTAGCAAAGCAGATACAGAGTGTTCGCATCAGACACATTCATCAAGAACGAAGCATCATTAACGCCATCTCACCCATGGCCGAAGCCTATTACAGGCGAGATGTTTCTTCCTGGATGCGCAAGACGAGCTTACCTGAAAAAAAAAAAAACACGGAAGCGGTCCAGTTTCCCACCGTCGCATAGTGAGGACGAGGGAATGCGATATGCGCTTGGGGACACTGAGGAGTAGGGCATTAGGGCTGAGTATAAAGGCTCGTAAACTACTCGTTTTATTCGTGGACCTCGCTGATATATTAAGCGTCACGTCAATAGTGTGAAGTGCGTCGTCTTGAAATTTTGCGGGCAGGTTGAGTGCGCACAGCCCCTCCCGCTCTGAGGACGGCCGGGGACGGCCGGCCTTGCGGGTAAACGTCCTCGCGCAAGGCGGCGGGCCGAAAACATTGTAAGCTGCAAAAAATTG
This sequence comes from Stenchaetothrips biformis, assembly GCA_030522485.1. Classification (NCBI taxonomy): domain Eukaryota; kingdom Metazoa; phylum Arthropoda; class Insecta; order Thysanoptera; family Thripidae; genus Stenchaetothrips; species Stenchaetothrips biformis. Next base: position 20,729,242 of record CM060086.1, on the reverse strand, counting down.
CCGTCCCCTCAATAAGTTCCGATCTGCCTTCGTCGTTTTGTGTACAGGCTTCAACGCTTTGTTTTTCCCATGCCGCGGCAGACGACACCAAGAGGGGCAGGAACGGTGCGTGGCCTCGGCTTTGGGGGCCAGCCGCAGACGGGAAGCCCGCCACAGCTCGCCGCAGGCTGGCTGCCTGCCTGCCTGCCTGCCTGAGCGGAGCGTGGTGCCGATTTGCGAAGTGACCCGCGCCGTCAGCGGGCAGACACTGCGCAGATGCACAGCGGGTGGGTGACGAGACGGGTCCTCAAGTCAGGTCGCCTCCGGGCGCGGATGCCGCTGAAAAAAAGTGGGGGACCCGTCTCTGGCTACACTCCACACTCTCAATGGTGGTACAAAGAACTTTTATTCCCAACACTTTTACGAAGGGGAATGGCGCAAGCACAATACGAACGTAATTTTTTTTCAACATGATGAAAGCTATTCTGGACACATCTCAAATTTTATCGTGAGACATGCTCAGTGCAGCTAAAGCACCGCGGGTTTTCAAGCTTATAAAAAATACATGTGGGAGGAAAACATAGAAGAGGACTGGAATTAGTAGAAGGCTATAGATCAAGTATCAAATCGTTGGCGAGAGTGCGGCAGCCGTGAAAAGGTGATCTGGCTGCCGATCCGAGCCCTGTGGCGTCCGAAAAACTAACGCGGAGAGGACAATAAAACGTGACTAACACTCGTTGGGGGTCGGAAAGGGGGACCGCGAAACCGCGGCTCCGGTTTCTCCTGCCGGGCAATGCAAATTAAATGACAGGGAAAAAAGCCGAATTCGGGTCGGAATGCCTCGCCGCTGTCTCTTCCCTCATTCTCCCCCCCTACGAGCGCGAGGAGCGCGAAGGCAAAGCGAAGTCAAAACGCGTGACGCTACCGGCGACGCATACACCTCGGGCCGGGGTCGCACACAACCTCGGCAGCGCATCTTTCGTTGTTTATTTTGGTTGGAGACACTTTTCTTATTAACTCCACTTTCTTTTTTTGCTTTTTTTTTTGTTTCTCGCCCTTATAACGGGAGAACGTATTAGATTCAAACTTTTTGGATGAAAAACATCGCCAAAATGAAACAGAAGAAAACAAAAACTTTAAAAAAATAATTACGAAATACAACGTACATTAAAACCTTTTATTGCAGGCACTCGGAAGTGTGTACTTGACATTTGCACGCATGCACTCGTTGGTGCGCATGTGTACGTACCAATGAGTTTGCAGTGCAGCGTGATAACACCGGAAAGGGACCTTTTCCCAATAAAGGGGTCAACGCACGCAGCGTTGTCATCGTAATCTGAGCGCCGTTGGACCTAGCTGTTGTACGGCCACCCGCTACAAAACCAACTATGTCTGTGTCGCGTGCGTGGCGCTGGACCCGTGGGCGAGTCCGCCGGTCTGGCGCGCATCTCCTTAGGCAATCGGAGGGTTCGTGCGGACCCGAACATAATAAAAAAGCCACCGGCCGGGCATTACGATAACTTGCGCCATTGCGTAACCAGGGTCCGCACCTAGGGGCACCTACACCCAAAAACTAACCAAGGGTGGGGTAACATAACCACTTTTACGGGCGGTAGTTTTTTTTTAACGGGCAATAAATCTCAATTATTTATTTATTTTTTTACGAAAGAGCTTCCTCCCGAAGATGGTACTGAAATCAACCGCCCAATGCGGCTGAAAATTGCGGTCTAGATTATGCCTATAATATTCCTTTCCGCGATTTGCATTTGCTATATGGGGAAAAGGTCGAAAACGCAAATGCACGCCTCGGCGTCCGATTTGAAGCCGGCTTCGGCACTCCACGCGCCGCGACTCTCGGATGGCTAGAGTGCATGCGGGGATGCGTTCCGGAGTGTCGAGTCCGATTGGAAGTCGGTGATTATTTGGCCCGATTGAATGATGCACCGTCCCCGCCTTCCTGCGGAGCGTGTGGTGCCCGCGTGATTTATACCGCGGAATGAGCCCTAAAATGTTTGCACTCCGGGCCCCGGGAGCACAGGCCGGCATTAACAACATAACTGACATTAACTTCAACACGGAGTCTCTGCAGAGTTCCTCCAGTCCAGTTACGAATAAGCGCAAGCTAAATCTTAAATTTCAATATTTTTCTTAATTTTTTTAATTATCTTTTTTGCAAAATTTGCTGTCAGAGACGGAAGTCTCAAAACGATCACAAAAACTTGTCAAATGAAGTCATCTTGACCAGGTCTGAATTTTTATTTTCCTCTTGAATCGGCATCAGCTGTCTTTCTCTTGGACGTGGGATCTTTGTAAATTTCAAACCGAAGGCACCAATATATTTTAAAAAGCATTTTCAAAATCTTGCAAAGCAGCTCGCAGTCTCCCTCGCCAGTGTTCGCCACACGATGCCACCACCGAAACCCTCCAGCCACCGCCGCGCCAGCCTTGGCTGATTCCGTCCAGAACTCTGTTGTCTCTTTCGCACTCACGAGCCGTGCCGCACAATGTTGACGGCATTAGGCGACACTGGTCAGGTCGGGTCAGCGCGCCGCGAGCCGGCCAGGTCCCCGCTGGGTCACGGGGCGGTCCCGCGGCCTGGCAACAGACTTCATTTATTTTTAGTCACTTCGTTTGCTTTCCTTTTTCTTGTCGAACGACGCCATACGTGGTTTTGATTAATAAAGGGTAAGGCCCACTCTTCCTAATGAGTCACTCGTCCTATTTCGACAGGCAGAGAGGGCGTTGCACGCGCCACCGCGTAAGTAACAAGTGCACTCCCAAAACCTATCAAACAGTTTTCGGTCGTAGAAATCGTTTTTGATCATAAACAAGCTTGCAAAGAAAATAATTGGGAACTGTTTCTTCGCACAACAAACTAAATAGTTTGCACCTTACGTGTGCTCAAATGCTACTTCGGGAGGCTTTAAGCGTGTGCGGCAACAGTGAGAGTGATTCCGACCGCCGCGGCCTAATCGACGAGAGTGCTCGCGTTATGGCGACCAGCGCCGTCGACTCGTCGAGGCTGCTGTGCAGGCCCCGCCCGTAATCAGAGCGCCCACACTGTGCCCCTTGTTCGTCCCCTTCTTTCCCCCTTCACCTCTCCAGATCGCCGCCCCCCGCCGCGCCCGCGCCCCTCGTCCATTTAAAACCCTTGCCGGGGGCGGCGCTGGCAGCAAGTGCCACGCACGAAGCTTACCAAAGCCTGTACGTTGGCATCCGGATTGCGATTCGGCCGGTCGATTCTGAGAGGAGAGGACTCCGGGAGCCCTTTTTATCTGTTTTGAAGACTGCTCGGGGCCGGGGGTGGGCGACAGTAGAAAGAAATGGAGGGGTGATTCAATTAATTTCGGAACTCCGGGATGACCATTTAACAGAGTTACCGCCCGAGTCGCCCTGACCGGCAAGCCCTGCAGGCAACCCCCGCTGAGACACCAAGTCCGGGGCGAAGCGGGAGGGAGGCTAGGGCGGCGCGTATAAGCTCCGGGAGGTGATATAATTTAATTCGCGGCTCATTTATGTGCAAATCAGGGCCGTTCGCAGGATTCTCGCGGCAAATCATCGCCTGAGTCTCTGTGTCCATTACGGAAAAATTGCACACGCGGCCCTGGCCGTATTTGGACGAGGCCGGGAAGGGTTGCGGAGGGACGGAGGCGCCCAGGAGCCGAGAACCAAGCCAACAACGGACGCCTCGTGCCCTGAGAACACATCTCCGAACACGACTGGAGCTCTCCAGTCATCCAATGTGGACCCGAATCACACACACCCCGACGGATTGCTATTGGAACGGGGAACCTGCAGGTGCCTTGGTGCGTTTCATGCCCTGTAAGGGCTGCAGAGCTTGCCAAAGCCCGAGGCATCGAGCTTTGCTCATAGGGCCCATCGGAACCACATAATTGTCTGCCCAACGCGCCAACGGGTTACACATTTTTCGGCATTCCTTACTTTTGCACACAGGTCAAAGCCCAAAATAAAACCGCGGAGGCCGTGGCCGTGGCAGCCTGCCACATTAGGCCTCTGAGTGTATTTTGAGTGGAGTGGAGCGGAGCGGAGTGGAGCGGAGCACACCTGCAGCGCAAATACGGCGCCCGACGCGTTAGCGCTGCCACCGGCAAACGCCTTAAATTGCCGGCAAACCAAACTTATGGCCCGGCATTGGCAGTTTACCAAAACGTGTGCAAGGGATGGGGCGACGCGAGGCGACGTCCCCAGCGGGGGTGGCGGGGGTGGCGGGGCCCCGCCGCTCCGGCCGCGCGCAGCAGGCACACATCTTGACGGGGCATTGATTTTATTTGAATACATTTTGATGCATAGTCCGTGCGCCGTAATGGATATGGTGCAGTGCCCCCGGTCCGTCCGTGGCCGGCAGCCAAGCGGGGGCGGCTGGCCGGCGGGGGGCTGCGGGTCGTCGTCGAGGTGTCGCACACCGTGTTGCCGCCGGAGAAACAGCTCCTGCTGACATCGGTTGTGACGACGGCGGGGAAATTTCGTTGCTGCATGACGTCACTCTCAATAAATGGAGTGTCTCCCGGTTATCTCGAAGCGTGGGGACGGTCTGGCGTGCTGTCCTCCGAGCTCTCCATTTCCGTTCGTATTCATCGCGCTCAGTCCAGCGCGGCTCGTCCCGGCTCGGCTCGGCACGCCTCGACTCGAAGCGCAGAAAGGAAGCATCCCTGCAAGCCAGCCAGCCGGCGGGCCCGGGCCGGGCTGGGTCGGGTGTCGTGGTGTCGGGGTTCGCTGGCAGCGCGCCCGGCTCGCCAGTGTGCACGCCGCCGTGCACGCCGGCCTGCCTCCTGCAAAGCGCGGAGGATCCGCGAGACGTATTCATGCAGAGGTTGGCGAACTTTTACACTGCGACCATTAGTCTCCCGAAGCGCGCTATTTGCAAGAGCCCCCTCCTCGGCACCCGTGTGTTTGTGCGCAGCGTCATCGCGGAGGTGCAAACAAGGTCCGCGGGAGTGGGGCGGAACAGGTGGGGCTGCGACCGATCCGCCTAAGCTGGACCGGGGGAAATGTGGGTGTGGCAGGGGGCGGGCAGGGGCGGGGCAGTGGGAGGGGGCGTGTGGCGTGCAGGGATATTGCGCAGCAGGGGTGCTTTTTCATACGCAGGTTGAGGTAGCCGGAGTGTGCGCGCTGCGCCCTGTGGGTCCGAGGAAGCCGTCATGACGTGAAGCGATATAGTATGCATGGGGTGGGAGGCGGAAGGCTTCGGTCTTCATCAGCGGCCGCCACCCCCACCGACCACCACCCCGCCGACCAGGGAAGGTTCGCTTGGGAAAAACAGGACGCACGGTCCGCGAATACGCTGTTTTTCAACGAAAGTGACGACACGTTTGTTTGAGTGTGAAAACTTGCGTCGTGCTCGTTCGAAGTCAATGTCGCGTTTGTTTGAACGTGGGTCAACATTCAAAACGAATGTGACATCATATTCAAACGAACGTGACACAATTCAAAACGAGTATGACGTCATAACTGTGCAGGGTTGCCGCCAAGGTCACCGGGCGAGGGCGGCTGCGGGAGTTGGTTGGCGTGCGAATGTGATAAGCTGCATTTCCGGAGCGGCGTGGCGCGGCCAGATTCGCCGTTGCCAGCGACACTGTGTCTCGAGTGGATTAAAACAAAGTCCCCGAGCGCCACCACGGCACGGCGTTACCGCGGTGGCGGCCGCGGCACCGCGACCGCCAGCACCGCTATGCACGCCGGATGAATAAATGAGAGAGCACCAGGTGCTGCCGCCGCCCACGCAGCCGCCGTGACCAGGCTGTGACCACGCCCCAACTACGCCGCGCCCACGCCGTGACGCGCGGCGGAAGGCGTTTTTGAAACGCGGCTTCCCATATTCGCGCTCTCCTAAGTGGTCTCTTATTAAAGTCACCCGAAGGGCATTCCGCTGCCACCGGATTCCTTAGCCCTGGGACACACCACGAGTGCGAGAGAGACAGAGCGAGACCTCGCGGCCCCGTCGACGGGGACGTGCAGCGTGCTGCGGCCGCCGTCGTTTGGCGTGAGTACTTCGGACACGCGCTGACCGCGGTCCACGGCGCCCGAGCGGCGTGCGTGTTTGCTCCTGGCACTTGCAGATTGCTTTTTGCGGCGAACCGCCGCGGTCGCTCCCGAAGTGAAAAGTCCAACGGTGGTCCAACGGTAAGCGGCACAAAGCGGCGCGCGAGATGGGACTGGGGGACAGGTGGGAAGGTGTGGTGCCAGTTGTGCTGCCTAGCCGCCGGGCGCTGTGGAGGCACGCGGCCTCCGTCCAACTCTCAGAAAGACGCGTTCGCCATTTGTCTACCACACGTGTCGTCTGCCTCCCCGCCTTCCCGCACCCCCTTTAAATTTTTCACCGCGTTCGCGTCCACGTGTCGGCGGGCCGCGTCCCTCCCCGCCTGCTTTTGTAGGTCAGAAGAGGAGCGCACCGCCCCCGCACGCCTCCTCGCCCCCCATCCCCGCCCCCGCACGCCTCCTCACCCCCCATCCCCGCCCCCGCACGTCCCCTCGCCCCCCATCCCCGCCCCCGCACGCCTCCTCGCCCCCCACCCCGCCCCTGACGCGCTGGGCTGCCCTCGCACAGCCTTGTGTAAAGCCGGAAAGGAAAAATGAAAAAAACAACAGCATTCCTCTGCCGTCATCAGGCCCTTTGTAGGGAATGCAAAATTTGTGTGACGCCATTAAAATGCACGTCAATTTGACGATGCGAAGCCCCCGAGGGCCCCCTGGTCTGCGTGTGCGAGCGCCGAGGCGTTTGCGCGTACCCAAATGTGCGGGGCAGGGTGGATGCTAAGGAGCGTTGCTGACACAGGTCCGCCGCCACAGCACTGTAAAAATTGGTTTTCACTTTATGACAAAAGCGTAGATGATATTTTCATCTTTTTCAAATGATGACAATTTAGTCGCGAATTGATGACATTTTCATCATAGCTCCTATACCTTTTTGCATGGGCGTGACAAAAATGTCATTAATCGTTTTGGTGACATCATAGTCCTGGTATTGTCATCAGGTGACTACTAAAATTTTGACAGTGAGCCCCTCCACGGCCCCACGGCCGCCTGCTTCGGGATGCCGACGGGCTCCAGCAAACAGGAGGCAACTCTGATGGGGTGGACGGGTTGGAGGTGGTGGCCTCGGCCGTGGTTCAATGCGGCTCGGCGCCAGCCGTCACCAACCTGCTGCCTCGCTGATCAGGGTATGGGCACTCCGCCGGGAAGGCCACAGCATTCTTTGCCTCGGTGGCCGTCCGTGGCGGCGGCGGCCGCGCAAATGAGGCGCCGCAGTTCGCGACTTTACTTCCGCCCCGGCGGGGCAGCCCCGGCCGGAGTCCTCGGCCCACAACAAGCCTCTTCATCCCCCAGTACATGCTTTATGGATGGTCCCCGCCGCAAAAAATTACGGCAAGCCATCACTGCGGCCGGCACCCTGTTTGGAAGGGCCGCGAAGCAACAGCGCGGCTAGACGACGGGCGCCGCGCCATGGAAGGTCCAAGCTCTTCCGGCAGTGCGTATGTAATTCGCCCGACTACCCTCGCTGGTCAGGGTGCGGTGTGGACGGGGCTGAGCTCGGCGGCGCGCGGTGGCCCGGAGACAGGGCGGTTGCGGCTAGCGATGTCACGGCACGCCTGGGGCCGAGGCTGAGGCCGAGCCTGGGGCCGAGCCTGGGGCCGAGCCTGGGGCCGGCCCAACCACGCCTCTACCTCACCCTGGCCGGCCGCCAGGCAGCAGGCCAGCCCTGCAGGGCACCACGACAACAGGTACGGTACAGGGTGGCACGGACATTACGGTGCCCCATCCATTGTAAGGGCGCCCCGCAAGTCTGCGCCGTAAATGCCTTTTCAATTCAGTAGTGTACAGTCCAGGCAACAAGCGCGATGCGCGGCGCAGCACCTCCCCACAAGTCAGCGCCAGCGCCGTAAATGCCCATTCCATTCGGAATGGTGTACAGTACGGGCAGCAAGCGGCGGCCGCACGAGCAACGCGCCGCCCGCAAGGCAGCGCGTAAATAATGCCTTTTCAATTCAGTGGTACGGCCGGGCAAAAAGTAGCGTCTGTGATGCACCGCCCACCTTCCGAGTTCTTAGACGGTTGAAACTGCTCGCGCCAGTTGACGCAGCCTGCTGCGGACTGATTCCGAACAGTCATTTCCTCGCTTTGTCTCTCTCGCACCGGCTACCCGAGGCTTGCTCCAGGCCGGGCCGCCACGAGGGGAAGCGGGACGAAGAGCTGCTCGGAATTAGTCTGCAGCGGCTCTCTTTGCAGTTAATTGGTCGCCCTGCTCCGGCGAGGCGGGTCTCCGGCGGGTCTCGGTCCGCCGTCCACTCGGCCTCGCAATCTCGGCGACGTCTAGAGACGCGTCTTTTCCTCCTTCACCACCACGACGGCCTCGCAAGGTACACGCGGCTGGCTGGCCAAGAATTCGTGTTTTCGAATGGTGTGATGAACACCGCACTCGCACCATGACGAATATTTTTTCAGGCCCCCTCTCCTCCCGACACACACACACAGACACACTCGCTCACAGGAGCGAAACTGTGGAACAGTTTTGCCCCACTCATTTCCAGGGCTCTAGCCTAGTCCATCACCCCACCCCGCCACTGCTGCGCCGCGCTGCGCTGTGCTGCGCTCGGGGCGTCTCGCGGGACGCTACCTCCGCCCCCGCCCGCTCCGCCCCCGCCCGCTCCGCCCCCCCCGCTCCACCCCCGCCGCTCCGCCCCAGCCCGCACTCAACAAATCGGGCCGTGGAACTTATGTGCCGTTGGGCCCGGCATTTGCATAATGGCAGGAGGGGCCTCGCCTCGCCACACTCCCGGGCTGTCTTTCCGCGCTCATCACAAGCGGAGCGGGCAGACGCCACCGCGGCTCGATGCCACGGCCTGGGCGGCAGAGACAACGACGGCGCACCCGCACACACTCACACTTCGCGGCCTCACTAAGACCACTTGACTTTACACCCTCACGGACGCGCACCCTCGCCACGGTGAGCACCCTAGTACTAAGAGACAAACTTTTTCTAAACTTGGGCGCGGAATCTGCGAGAAATGCGACTCGGCAAATATTAATTTCGCAGCTAATCCGCGCGGCAGCATCTGATTGTGGCGCGTGCTGCCGACAATCTGGTCGCCCCAGCGGCCACCCGGCAGGCACGGCCCCGCGCGGCCCCACGGGCAGCGCGGCGGCGCCGTGCGGAGGCGGAGCGGGCGTCCCGGGGGACCCCATCGAGAGCCATGCGGCGCTGGGGCGGCTTCTGACCGAGTGTGAGAGAGAGGCCGAGGAAATCCTCGACGCCCACACCACCAGGCCACGCCACGCCACGATCCCCCCGAGTCGCATTCAGCGCGCTCCAGCCCAGCCAGCCTGACCCACGGAGAGCGCGGCGCGGCACCCTAGAAGAAGACCGTGTTGTGGCGCTGGCCCGGAGCAGATCATTTGACCTACCTAAGGTAGACCGACCTAATTTTGACGGCCTAGTTTTTGCTGGTCTACTTCAGGTAGGTTAGATACAGACCCCGCTGGCCCTGGGCCCATGGCAGCGGTTCCCAACCTTTCTCAGCCCGGTGCGCTGGCTTCCCAACGTGCTGGGCCGCCCAGCGTGCTTGCCTACCCCGCACTCCGCAGGCGCTGGCCGGTGCGGCGCCGTCCTCTGTGACGCCGAACAGACAAGCTGTGATGCAATGTTTGGCCCCAGTGCTGCCTTTTGGAAGTTCCATGTGACCTTTTTTGCTCCTTTCTGTGATGCAGGTCCAGCGGGGAGGAACTCCGGGTAGCGCTGCCGCGTAGTTAGTCATGGAGATGAAGTCCGCCTCGATCCCCCGGTGTGGTCACCTATCCGTCGGGGTCAAGCCAAGTCAAACAGCAAGTTTCGTCCGACCCCTCCGAGTGTTAGGGCAGGGCCCAGGCGCTGTGGTGGCCTTTGGGTAAGCTTACCCGTCATCAGCAAAGCGCGATTATCTAGCCAGACGTCGGGGCGGGGCGGGGCGGGCTGGCTGCGGTCCGGGAACGCCCACTAAAACATATCGGCAGGGCGGGCGGCGAGCACGGCTTCAGGTAAGTTTCAGCGCGAAAGAAGGGCGCGCTCGTTTATTAGCGGCCTCGGCCGCGTGGCGAGCGCTGATGCGGTGCGGCCCGCGAACAAGACTTTCCTTTCGCAACACTTTCCGAACCGGCACCGCGTTGCGGCTAATCAGCTTCGTGCTTCACCGCGGCGTCGGGGCGGGGATTTTTGCAATTGGTCGCGGTGAAACATCGCAAAGCCTTTGACATGTAAATGGACGGAGCATGGCAGGCCAAGGCCGCGCTGTGCCGCGCCGTGCCGCGTCGTGCAGGGCCGCGCCGAGGCGCCGAGGCCCTAGGGGGCGAGTGCGACGAGACTCGCAAAACCCCATGCAGGCCCGCCGCCCTCAAGCCCTGAAAGCCTTGTAAGCCTCGGGTGCCTGTGTAAGCGCGTCATGAGTGGCGCGGCATCTTCCCCAGCAACAACATTCTGTCGGTCCCGGGTAACGTAGTGCGTTGTCCGAAGGGCCGTGCGCCGGAGAACCAGCCCCGGCTGCAGAACCACGCCCGGCTGGTGAAAACAAGCCTCTCCATCTTCTTCGGGGGTTGTTTTCACCTATTAGCGAAAACAAGGTGCTTCCTCGGCTAGTCGGCAGGCCTTCTCACCCCCTGTGGCCTTGCAGCCCGACACCCGGCGGGGCGAGGTGCAGCATCGGGTGGCGTGGTGGGGAGGGGCAGAGTGGGGCGGGGTTGGGTGTGGTGTGTGCGGTGGGGGTGGGGTGGGGTGTGGGGTGTGGTGGGTGGGGTGTGGTGGGGTGGGATGGGGTGGGGTGCAGGTAAACTAATGCATCAGCGGCGCCACCGCGACACGCCCGGCGGAAACGATGAAGACCTTGGCACCTCGGGGCCGATCCATCTCCAGCCTCAACGGCCGGGAGCGTCCCTAAATGAAGTCTGTCCGCGACGTGGCCCACTGCTGCCTCGCGCCACAGGACTCCCGGCGAAGGCAAGTTGATGGGAAGGCCGTAGCGAGCGTGGGGTCTGATATCTTCACCAATGCCACACATATGCGGCTCTATTTGTTGGTGTTGTGGCTTTCTGCTTTTTGTCTGCAACACTGGTGAGCCGCCGCAGTCCAAATCGACTCTCCGCGCATCGCCCGAACAAAGCCTGCAGCCTATCTCTTCCGTCTCATTTACCCCGGGCGTCCCACAGTGCGTCTTGCTCGACAACGAGCAGTGCCGCACAGTGCACCGCATGCCGTTGCTCACGTCCCGGCCTCCGCCGCCGCCGGCGTGCGCGGGCGTGCGTCGTCCCAGGGGCGACATCGGCACGCCGCCGAGGACGGCCGGCGAGGTCCGCGCCCCGCTGCCAGACGGTCCTAGGTGACGGGGTTCAGGGGCTGGATAAATGAGGGTAGCGGGGCAGTAGGGCCGCAAGCCGGGCCGGGATTAGGCCGATAGGGCCGCGCCGCGCCGCCGCCGCCGTCAATGCCGTAAATTGGAAGAGAGACCCGGCACGCGGTCTGGCGAAACTCGGCGCGCAGCAACGAGCTCGCCGCATGCGCACCGCGCCCGGCAGTCCGAAACAGGAAAGTTACTGGGCACGCGCTTTAGCTTTACACCGCCGAGTATCGGCGGAGTCTTCCCAATATGAGATCCCCGGCCAGGCGCGCTCGTAAACTGCATGTCTGCAGGTGTAGCAGGGACGGGCTGCGTGCCTCGGGGAAGGGCCGCTCTAAAGTTGCCGCGTAGCGGTGGCCGGCCCGGCGGCAGCGTGTCGCTACGCTACGCTACGCTACGAACAATGGCTTCCGGACTTGTGACTCCTTGCTCCGTGTTGCCTAAAGTTGGGCGCGCTGCAAGTCTGTCGACGCTGACCGGCGCACACGTTGAGGAGGGCGACCCTTGGCCGTCAACGCAACGCCCTTTGTCCGCCAAGGAGCCGAGCCGTGTCGCGAGGGTGGAGGAGGGAGGGTGGAGGGTGTTCACGAGAACGGCCTTTGTGGTGTAGCGCTTAACGCAAGAATGCCGGATAAAAAAGCGCGAATCACATGAAGTGACGCCAAGGGCCGCCACGCGGTCTTCGTCAGTTGCGAATGGTGCTCCTGTCGCTCGAGTCGCTGTGCGGCCTCAGCCCGCTGGCCTACAGCCGCCCCGTGGCCCTCCTTGTGATCCCGTCCCCGTTCCAGGCGGCCCATTCAGTGGAGAAATAGGTGCCCTCGAGTGCGCTTCACAGCGCCTGCAGGTGCCCCGCCCACTGCAGCCCCTCGTCTCTAGTCACGTGACAGACCACGGCGACCGCGTCCACTGGGCCCTCGAGATAACTTTAGCCTTCACCACTGTTCGCTACCGGTCGAGTATCCTCATTTTCGTGGTTTTATAGCAGGGTTCTTTCGCTGGTGGACAAGGCGCTCATTCTTCAACTGTAATTTTTTGTCCCCTCGTGCGACGACTCCGCGGTGCTAGAGGGCCTGCCCGATCCCCCCAATGCAACAAACTGTCTGCCCCAATGCGATACGGCGCTGGGGTGGGCCGGGGGATGGGGCAAAGGGATGTGCTCGGTAAGTAGGCCACCAGTGCGACACCTGCATGGTGGGGGAGGGAGCGAAAGCGGGAGGGGGAGGAAGAATCGGCCAACAGGAATACGCGACAAGGTTAAGTGTTGCTTTGGGGGAGGCGGTGTGGGATGGATGGTCGGGTGGGTGGTGTTGCAGAGAATGCACCGCGAGGGCCCCGGCGGCTCGCGCCTGCGTTGCGCCCAGGTTGACCCAACCCCTCGGCAAAACAACACATGGTACAAACAAAGGAGTCATATACGCTACGCCATGAGGCGTAGGTCGAGATCAGTGTGGTCGAGAGCGTCTGTGCGTCATAATACAAAAAAAAAACGGATTCTGAGAGCTAATGTTCGAATCCTGCCATATCTTTTGCTGATTTCGGCACACACGAGATACGACACCGTGCGGATCCAGCCTTTCAAAGGCACCGCTGCAACCGCCTTGTCTCATGTCTCACGGTGGCCGAGAGCGTAGAGGCGTCTAACTCTGGGTCCGGAACACCTGGGTTCGACACCCATTGCAGCCGTCATTTTCGACAGGTTGCCCCGGGGAATCCTGTCCCGAGGTCCTGCACTAGATGACCTTTCTCTTGCAAAAAATTACGTAATTATTTTTTAATTGAAGTATAGCCTTATGACATATAATCTTGTCTCAGTATGAGGTTTTTATTTTTTATTAATCTTGCGGCCAGACCCAGGCAGCACTTCGCGACCCCAGAACTCCAAGGACCAAGCCGCGACCCAAAAATATTTTTCCGCGACCCAAACTGGTGTTGCGACCCCAAGGTTGAGAACCACTGCGGTGGCTGGAGTGAGCCGGCGGTGGTCGGCTGCATGCCGCGCCACGGCACTAGGCCGACCCAGCGGGCTGCTGTGCGCAACAAGTGATGCGTATGCATGTACTTGCAGGGCGAGTACACAGCAAGCCCTGCCTACTTTGAAGCACGCCCTGGAAAAAGGGGCGGGCTCCGTGTAAACAAGCTGGGGCCTGCCCTTCCGACAAGGGGCGGATGGCGTGCCGGTGGATACTCCTCGCTCCAGAAACACTGCATAAGGTTGCCGAGCTGGTCATTTTGATACGGCTATCCTTTCGACGCACCCGTCAATTTTTTCACAATGTTTGATCAAGGAGACGTCCACGAGTGCGGCGTCTGGCCGAAGGAAGCGACTCCACCGCGGGCATCGAGGAGCCTGATGCGACGCAGGTGGGAGGGCTACCGACTATCAGTGATGAGTGATGAATACATCAATATGAACATTGTCAGAGGCAAGCCGGTGATGGCGGAGGATGGGGCGGGGTGGGGGGATGATTGCTTGGCCTCGCTGCTTGCCGCGCCCCGCCGCACCTGTCCCTCGCCGCGCCGGATCAGTGGAGGGCGGCGCCATCACGCCGCCATCGAGGGAGTGGTCGTCAAAAATTCACCGTCGCCGAAACGGAGAGGGCGGTGCCGACGGGCCGGGCCGGCCAGTGCGGGGCGGCGGTGGCGGAGGGGGCGGGATGGCGGTAATGCGATGATGTGACGGACCCACTCAAGGGGGCCGCTGAGCCCCGCGGCCGGCCGGCCTGGAGATGACTGTCCTGCTAGTCGCGATTTACGGCTGGCCGCTCACAGGGCGTGCGTGGCGGAGGGGAGGGGGCGGCCGCGCACTTGTGTGCACAAAAACGCCTCGGAAATGAATGTATCTGCTAGTGGGTCCAGCAGGCCACGCGAGGCGAGGCGCGCGTGCTGCGGGACTGCCCACTAGAAGGCGCTACAGCAGGCCGTGTGCGCGGCGCTGCCGCGCCCGTGTTTATTTTGCCCTTGTAAAAGCCTAATATTAGCGAAGAGCTAAATGGCTGGGTAATGAGAAAATAAAATGGCCGGCCTGGCGCGCGGCGTGGTGCGGCTGAGAGATGGATAAGAAGATGCACGCGGGGCCCGGCCCAGCCCAGCCCATTTTAATAAGCACGAAGTACTGCGCAAGTTCCTCCGGCCGTGTCGTCTGCTGCTTCAAACGCTCCCCAAAGCTCACCGCCGCTTCAAGTTTAATTAAACAGAAAAAAGGAACGCCTTGACATCCGCATTATACATTGGACTACACCCGTGAGGAGAGGAGGGGTAAAGGGGTACGTCCCCAAAGGAATGCCAATAAGTAAAGTACGCGCAAAATAAAAAACAAAAAAAAACGACAGCGGAGCCGGAGTGGTAGATTGTCGACCCGTTTCCGGCGCGTCGCGAACCGGTGTGGCCCGGTGTGGAGTGTCGTGTACACCCTGAAGTGTAGTGTGTACACCCTGCAGCGGGCGAGCACCGCTGCTGTGACACGGGGGGGGGGCACAAGTAGTGCGCACACCCTGTTCATACGCCGCCCGGGCCCGCGTCACATGCTAGTGGCACTGATGAGTCGTCCCCCTCCCCCCCCTCTGTCTTCCCCCTCTCTCCGGACAGCCCGCCGATGGTCAGTATTCCTCTCCGGGGGGCGGGGTGGGGCTAGCGACAGCTTTGCGGCAGCTGGTCCCTGCAGCCCCGACGGCGAGGGGTGGGGGCTGGCAGGGGCTGGCAGGGGCTGGCAGGCCGGCTGATTTGCTGCATTTGGACGGCGCCGTGCTGCTGCACCGCACCTGCACGTCTGAGAAGGCGGAGGAGGGCAAATGGCCGTAGCAGGGTACTTAGAGGGAGGCGGGGGCCGCTCTCTAGGGGAGCGTTCTAGTCTAGCTGGGCGCGGCGAGGAACAATAAGAGGGCGAAGGGATGATTGTGGGGCGACGGCGGTGAGTGACGGCGGGGCGCGGCGTGGTCGACGGGTGACGGTTGGGTGACTTCTTCAACGCGATGGTTTGTCGATGCCATGACGAGCCGGTGCCGGTGCGGTACCAGCGAGCAAGGTCGGTCGCTGGTCGCTGCGCTGCCGAGCGGCCGGGTCGGCCGGGGCCAGTTTGATTGATGACAGCCTGCAGGGGGTCGAGCCGCACTCCTCGTGGTGCCTCGATGCGTTGCGCCGAGCCGCGCCACGCACTGCCGCACTGCCGCCGCAGAGACACTCCGCTGCGCTGCGCCGCGGCGCCGTCAGAGGGCACTCTCGACACGTCATCTAGCCTCGCTGCACTGCATCCACCCGCCGCACGCCCAGCCTAGCCCAGCCCACCGCCGTCCCTCGGCAGTCCCACTGCGACCGTCTGCAAAAGTGAAGCTGACTATTGAACAGCCCCGCTGCGGCTTGCGGCTGGCTGAGCCGAACAGGGCGGCGGTGTTTGGGAGTGCATTGCCAGGCGTTGCGGTGTGCGCCACACTGTGCGCGAGCTGAGCCAGACTGAACGGTCCGGAGGGACACAAAGCGACAAAGGTCGCACAGTCCTTTGTGGCGCCTTGTGCACCGCTGCAGCGCATCGAGCCTGCCAGGAAGCCCACCTCGACCCACCCCGCCCCACCTGGAGAGAGACATGCGCTGCCGGAAATTTCGCGGGAAACATCCCCATGGACTTCCCGTTTGATTTGGTGGAGAGGAGAGTCGCCTTGGAAAGGGGAGCTGGCTGTGTGTGTACTTTTATACGTGTGTGCGTGAAGGAGAGAAAAAGAGGGTGAGACGCTGGGAACACTTCAATTGATGAGTTGTTGCTGTTTTCATCTCCGGGTCACCTATTTCACTGAGGGCCAGGGCAGGTCGCATTGTCTTGTACATGCCGTACTTACACTGTGATACAGCTCTCGAGAATATTCTGAAAAGGAGCGTCGTAGGGGGAGGGAGAGATGGGGGAAGGGTGGGGGGGGGAGGACTCGGCAGAATGCGATGTGAAGTGACCTGAGTCTGGCTTCGCGCTGCATCGTGTTGTTCTCATCACGCTAATGCTCATCCCTATGTATTATGACGGCAGCTTCCGCAGCCTCCGTCCTCGGCTTCCTCGGTGCGATTCGGCTCGCCGCCCCGCCACTCCGGCCGGCCTCGCCCGCCCCGCCCCGCCCCGCCCCGCCCCCCCGCCCCGCCCCGCCCCGCCCGCCCGCCCCGCCCCCGGCAACCTCGAAGGCGGCCTTGAGTGGCCATTCCCATTTCCCGTGCCCTGCCTTCGCACCTCCGCTAGAGTGCGCGACAAGCTAAGTTGAACCAACGCAAGGGATAGGGAGCCCGATTCGCCGGGGTAAACAGACGCGATTTTTAGTTTGTAAAACCGTTAAAAATAGAAAGTATTTTTATTATGTTGATAACTCGATCTCCCAGAGGCAGTGGACGTGTGGGTGCACTAGCGGGTCGAAACCACCGAGGTCGAAACGCTTGAGTGCGCGAGTCCCTCTCCAGCTTGCCTCAGCGCCTTAGTTTCGCACATCGGGGTGGGCACCGTTTCCCTTGTTCGAATGAGGAAAACTCCGCCCCCGACAGACCTTGCCGCCCGCGAGTTGTTCCACTGATCGCAACCAAGTGGAGCAGGGTGCCATCTACGTGAGCGGATAGGGCGCGAGAAGCTTGCCAAATGAACTCAACACGAGTACGTTACGTAATCAGCATTCAAGTCAGCATTCGATCCCGGTGCTGCTTCTTTTCCGCTATCCACAAACATTGCTTTGTTCGGCTTTGTTCGGCAAATCTGGCGAAGCCCTCTTTTTTTCCCCCGCCTTCGTATTATGTTTTCTCGCTCTCCGCAAGAACGGAACTCATTGAAACCCAACATCCTGCCTAGCGTGCCTGGCGTGCCCGACGCGGCCCGCACGGCGTGGCGGCCGTGGTGTTGGCCACACTGCGGGACAAGCAGGGCGGCCAGGCCGTGTATAATGCACGGCGCCCCAATGAAAAACGCGGGTAAATAATGCACGCGCAGGGAGGGGTTGGTACTCACTGGAAGCACGAACAGGTTGGGCTGTCCGGCGCCAAGCCACGCGAAGCTGGCGCTGTGGAGGGGGCTGCGCTAGGCTGCGCTAGGCTGCCTCGTTGCGCACCGCGTTGCTGCGCGTCGGCGCTGATCAGGCGCAGCGCGACGCCACACGGCACGGAGGTGTCGTCGGCACGGCCCAAAATGGTATGGTATGGTACGATTAGGAGATTAGGCCACACGAATAAAAAATAAAAACAAACCATCCTGAGACAAGATCATAAGGCTACTTCAATTCAAAAATAATTGCGTAATTTTTTGGAAGAGGAAGGTCATTTGGTGCAGGACCGATCCCCGAAACGAAGGGTGTGGCGCTTTGACAGCCTTTGACAGGCTGGCTCCGTACAGAGTGCGTGCGGGTCGCTTCCGGTCGCTTCGAGCTTGTTTTCACGTTTACATCGCTGTTTTGTAGTTTTGTTTTATTTCAGAAACATTACAATATGTACAACTGCGTGAAAGGCGCGTACCGAAACGTAAGGGGAAAGAAACTTAGGGAAGAAAATGACCGCTTTTGTGATGGTCATTGTACACAGTATTTAATCTCCCCCTTCTTGCTCACTCAGTCACACTGGCTTACACACTCTCTCACTCACTCTTATTCTCACTCATACACACAAATAATGAATATACAAATGCATGCGCCCACGACTGTTTCGGAACTTTGGAATATTCACGCCGAGGAGAATCTGTCCAGGACTTCCATGACGTGTTTGTACTCGAGCTCCAGGATGTCGATGGCGAACAGGTGGTCCATGTGGTTGAACTTGGGCCAGGGCACGCGGTAGTAGTCCACCACGTTGGGCAGCATCCGTGCTATCCGCTGCACGTCCTGCAACACAAGCCACTAGTCAAGGCACCATACGGAATTATTTTTTTTGTCACACTCAAAAACCTTTTAAATGCTTTTAGGCTTTACAAAACAAAAGTAGTTTGTTATAACAAAGTATTTTGAGCATACATAGGCTTACAAAGAAAATACTTCGTTATTTACGAACTATTTGTTCGCAAAGGTTCAAGCGTGCACGGCAAAAATAAACGTATCCCCATAAACATTAGCAGAACATTTCTTTGAAAATGAAGCACACTCAACTAAGTTGATTTATTTTATGATTTAATCATTTTTTGCTTGCGGTACTAATGTATTATTGCGCTTACTTCCACTGAGTCCAGCCAGTCGTTGTCTCCGACGGAGATAGCGACGGGAAGTCCACCATGCTGATGTTGTATGCCGGTGGGCTGGGCTGGCCGTACCTGGCCATGTTGCGCTTGGCGCCGTGGTCGTACTGACGGAAGTCACCCGACGTGAAGCTCTGCACGTAGTGCAGCAGGGTGCGCGTCGACCCACCCGATGGGAAGTGCCCCATGATAGCCGGGAAAGTTGTCTGCAATGCGCCAAAAATATTATGTATATTATTATAATCTTCTTATAATATATTATTCGAAGTCAGTGTGTGCAATGGTGGAATCGACGCTCAAACATGTCTGTTAATCTAATGTCTAAAAAAAAAAGCTGGAAATTGGCCTACGAATAAGCTGGTAACTGGCTTTCACAGAATACAGAATCTCGCGTCCCAGTTAAGGAATCGGGACGCAGCAGCCGACAGGGAGTAGCGCTTGCTCTCCAGCGAGGCAACAGGTGGCGATACTCCGCGTGCGAGGAGCGTTCCAGGCAAGGAGTATGTCCAGCCGAACAGTGACTGACCACGTTGAGCTGCTCCGGGTCGAAGCCGAGCAGCATGAAGGCGGCGTGCTTGCAGAGGCGCTGGGTCAGCACGGCCTCCTCGCGGCACAGCTGCTTCAGGGACTCGTTGAGGGGCAGCGTGGGCCGCAGCCCGTGCACCCCCAGCATCGCCGTCAGGGTCTGCGACACCAGGGTAAGGCCATGAAGCAGAAGCAAGAGCGTTAGTAGGCCGCCTGACATTCTGGCGCAGGCGAGGCCCCGCGCTCCACGGCCCTCTGCCCGCGCGGAGTATCTGCGGACACTCACGCTGACGGTGGGCGCGAGCGCGGCGAAGCCCTTGAGGATGGGGCTGTGCGCGTGCTGCAGGAAGACGGTGGGCGCCAGGGCGATGTGCACGGACACCAGGCGGTTGTACTCGGGACGCAGGGCCCCCATGACCATCATCATGGTGTTGCCCATCGAGTGGCCGACCACGGGGACGCGCTCCTGCTCCGTGGCCGTCGTCACGTAGTCCAGGATGGCCGGCACGTCGAACTCGCCCATCTCGTGCCAACTGCGAGTAGACAACACCGTTAAGAGAGGGTGGTCCAGCAGGAGACAGCATTTGGCCAACATGTTTCTCGGGTTACCTGAACTGCCAGTATTTGACGTCGGTCGAGGGGATTTCGACGTGACCCATGGAGTACCTGTTGCCTCGAGGGTTGCCTATCCACACGTCGTAGCCAGCGTCGGCCAGGATGTACCCTAGGGAAGGAGAAGAGCACGTGGTGAACAGGCGGTGGCCGATCTACCAGCCCAGTCCACTTCATGGCCAGGTTGCTGGGCGGCCACCCTCAAACCCCGAGGGTGACTGAGGGAAAGGTATTCCAGGCGGCAGTCTGACTCACCCAGCCCCTTCTTTGGCCCCATGATGACCCAGACGGCCGACGAGCAGAACAGCCCCGGCAGCAGCAGCACGGCGCGCCCATTCCGCTGCCTGGCCGCCCCTGCGGACAGAGGGTGTCCCAGAATGACGTGCACCGCGACATGAGATAGCTGTGTAGCGTCAGGCCCAGTCAGGCCGGCACTCCCTACCTCGCTTGATGCCGGTGCTGCTCGAGGCCCTCCTCGTCGACCGCAGCGCCTTCCTCAGCGAACGGACCCGGTTGCTGTTGATGTCATCACTGTCCTGCCAGCAGCGAGGAAATTAGCTCAGATAGAGTGCGCCGCTCTCCACACCGCCAGCGCGAGAGAGAACAACTGGCGCCGCCAATACCCCGTGCCGAGGAGAGTGGGGCGAGGGGTATCGCCAGCGCAGTTCTTTTCCCACCGATCGTGGTCGGGGGTCCTTACGGAGTGCTTGCCGCGGCGGCCGTGGGGGATCCGGTGCAGCGTGAGCACGTAGCCGTCCTCCGTCATGACCACGTGGTTCTCCACCGGGTACCCGTACTTCTTCAGGAGCTTCGGCTGCAAGCACGACACAATGAGCCACTCTGCGCGGAGGAACTCAGAAGGGAGCCATCCGCACACCGCTTGGACTCCCTTGGACTCTCTTGGAGAGAGAGAGAGAGAGAGAGAGAGAGAGAGAGAGAGAGAGAGAGAGAGAGAGCGAGAGAGAGAGAGAGAGAGAGAGAGAGAGAGAGAGAGAGAGAGAGAGAGAGAGAGAGAGACGCTAAAGGGCAACGCGCGGCCATCAAGTCCCATGACGGGCCGGGCTGGGGCAGGCGGGGGCCGGGTCACCCCATGGCACCTTGGCCTGCTAAAGGGAAGTGTCCTTCTTCCTCGCGTGCTGTCGGTCGGCCGGCGACCCGTTCGCCCAGCCCAGCAGCCCAGCAGGTGGCTCCTCTAGAGAGAGGGTGATAAATTCTGGCGGCACGCCGACACGCACGCAAAAGTGGGAAGGGAGAGGGGGGATGGTCCAGACAGTGCGCCCCGAATTTCCCTGGCCATGCCGGCCCTGGACTCACCACGGACAGGGACGCGTCCTCCAGGACGTCCGGCGGCGTGGTGGCGTGTGGTGGTGGCGGCGGCGGCGTTGTCGTCGTCGTCGTCGTCGTCGCCGCCGTGGTCGCGGTGCCGCTGGAGGCTGGTGTGGGGGTGGGTCCCGGGGCGGTGGTGGCCGCGGCGGGGGCCACGATGGTGAAGGGGGTGGGCCTCGTGGCGCTCGACAGCTGGCATAGCAGCAGCAGCAGCGCCGGCAGCAGCATCGGCACCCAGGACACCTCGCTATCCATCATCCTGTTCGCGAGACACGACAAGTTCAGTCCCGCCGAGGGCGGATTTGAAACGAGGCAGCAGGACTTTGCCCCATTTGGCCTTTCAAAAGCCACTGAAGAGGTAGGCAAAAGGCAAAATTTTGTCCCTGAAAGTAGGAAAAAAAAACAACGCCTTTCCGTGTGCAGACAGTCTCATATCTTTTAGCGCTTAAAATAAATGCTCTAAAACGGGCTTGTCGACCCTCAGCGGTTGCCAAAGCGAAATATAAACCTCGATTTAACGATGAGCGCCCCTCGGGGATGGTTCGGTCCATTCGGTCGCGGGGTGCTCGATGTCCGAAATGGGGCACGGCGGCGACCTGCCGGGCCGTGCCGGGCCGTGCCGGTAGCAGCGTGTCGCCGTTTCGGGCTGCGGTCTGCGGTTCACCGCGGCCTCAGAGGCCGTGAGTCACGTCTGCCGTCTCCACTTTTGATTTCGTCTTGGGCTGCTTGGCCTGCCTGGCCCCGCCGCAGCTTCGGCTTGGCCGCACCCGCTGGCCCGGACCCGGACTGAAGACCCTCCTAGAACACCACGTGCTCGGTGCGCACTTCTTCAATCCTCGGGACGCATAGTCCATTCGGGACGCACAGTGAGCCAGAAGGCCTGTTCAGTGGACAGAACAACTCTGCTCAGACTTGGAGCTACGGTGGATTCGAGGGAATCGGGTCCCATTCGAGGACGATCGCGCCCAAAACGTGACCCGAAGTTGTGTCCGCCCAAACTGGTCTCCTGGCCCACTACCGTCGGAAGTTTGAACAGCCGGCGAGAATCAGGGCCAAATGTCAAAGTATACGCGCGGCTCAGCGTGTCCGGCGTCGGGACCGTCGGGACTGTCGCGTCGCCTTCCGAGAACGCGCGCCTCGCCGCACGCCGTGGTGCATTACGGCGCGGGCAGCCAATCAGGGGCGGGCCCGGCGCAGCCCGGCGGGCCCAGGCGGCAATAAAAGCTAATTTAGGAGACGACCGAACTCGGACCGGGCGTGGCGGGGCGTGGCGTGGCGGGGCGCTGAGAGGAGCGGCGCGGCCCGGAGTGCCGTAGGTCCCGTCCGGGTGTCGATGACCTATATATCCTGCCTGGCCGTGGCGCGCCCCGCCGTGCCGTGCCCTGCCCCGCCGTGCCCTGCCCCGCCGTGCCCTGCCCGCGCCCGCCCCGCCGTGCCCTGCCCCGCCGTGTCTTGCCGTGCCGCGGGACGGGAATACGAGAGGAGATGAGCTCCAGAAGGGCGGAGGGGGCATTTCCTTGACTTATTATCTTGACGAATAAAGCTGGAGAAATCTAGACAAGTTGACACTTGGATATTGGCTCAGTCGCGACGCACCATCGTCTGCAGTGCGAAAGCAATTCGTCCAGTTAACTTTCGTGTTTCTGGTATATATCATCTCAGCTTCCAATGAGGGCGTCTTCTGGCTAGACCCTTTAGACTGTAGACCGGAATCGAATCCCATCAAGTAGACAGTTTTTCAGCCGCAATCATTCAAACCGACAAAAAATTAGCAAATTGCCGCGTTGTCAACATTATGTCCACGCTCGGCATAGCAACAACAGTTCAGAACAAAAAAAACTCGCAGGAGACCTGACTCCAATCATTTTCTTTTGGCCGTGACTGTTTATGACCAATTTTAAATCCTTCAGCTCTTCTAAAAAAAAATGAAGCTCCTTTTGCTAATCTTTAAGCTGCACTGCTCTGCAATCTTTTATAACTCATGCACACATAAACGTTCAAAAGAATTGAGTGAGCTTGTACACGTGTAACCCTCCAGACAGCATTTTTTTCCACAGAAGTGTCACTGAGATGCAGGTCGCTGGTAAAGGGGAGAGGGGGGGGGGGGCTCCGGAAGGTAGCAGGCAGTCATCTGAGTTGTAAGCAAAGCGAAGCGCGGACGGTGCGGACACGGCCGGTGTGACTCAAGTGAGGAGGGGAGTTAGTTCCGCCTCGTTCACCGGCCCGCCAGTAGGCCTAGCCAGCCGCCAGGAGGAGGGGAGCGGATCCGTGACGTCACCAGGCCGATTGAACGGTATTGTGTCGTCTGGCGTCCGGTCAGCTGGCCGGGCAGCAGGGCGGCGGCCAGACTGGCGGGGCGAAGGCGGCCGAAGCGGATTCCGTGCCACCGCCGCCGACCCAAACAAAGCAGACCAAGGAGTGGGGGCTCCTGGCGCCTCTCCTCGCGTCCGCGCCACGCGACGCCTGGCGACGCCGACATCACGCCGAAACCAGTGTGTGCGATTAACGTTATTCGGAACGGGTTCTCGCGCGCCCCGCAGCCACTGCACTGGCTGCAACCGCTCGCACACATCCCGAGCTGACGGCAGCCTTCGGGCGGGCAACCTCGGGTACTCGGGGCTTTGCAGTGCCATTGCCCCGCGTCCTGTCTGACCTAAAACGTGGCGTTCATGTCGTTGTTCCCGGCACCGTGACGCTGCGGATGTGCAGCAGTGCAGCAGCTGGGAGTGGCGGTCGTGGACGCCCGGGTTACCGGTGTCTCTCCGACGGCCGACTCAGCTTGCAAGTAGTGACGGCGGAGGTCGATGCTGGCGGTGCGGTGCCCGCTGCCTGCCATGCCGTAATTAGCACGAGGAGACCATGGAGAACAGCCAGTCCGTCACCTTTGCAGCACCACGACGCCTTTCCGGTTTCTGGGCCGCGTCCTTGCCGCTCATTCTCTCAATCTCTCACTCCCTGATCGACGACTGATTGACAGAGCGACTGAGCGGCACCCTCAACCTCTGCCCCGACCGGCAGTGCTGCACAGGCCAAGACCGGGCGGGCGTGACTCCAATGGATGGCCACGGACTGCCCTTCGAGCGAGGAACAGGGCACTTCAGAGAAAAGCTGCAACGGAAGTTGAGAAGAACGAAGCCGGACTTGAATGAGAATATAGCTCTGCGGACTGCGGAAGCGGCTGAACGGCGACGCATACGCTGATTATCACGATATTGCACTGATTCTTCTTGATTTCGTCTCCGTCCCAGTCCCTCTCCGAAGCACCCAATCCAGTGGTGCCATCGCGCACCGTTCGAGTTCCATGGACTGCGGAGCGTCGCGGGCCCGAGCTGGAGTTGCGGCCCGCCGCGGTGAGCTGGGGCCGGGGAGGCAGAGGGGATCCCCAATCCGAAATGTGACTTTGTCTCTCCGTCTCGCTTGCACTCAAGGGGCGCCTCGAAGGGTTGCGAGTGAGACAGAGCCACGGAGTTCCAAATCAGTCCGCTGCGTCTGTTTGCCGCGGCCCGGCTTGTTTGTTTCCGGGGTGGACAAACGGCGAAACAAGGTTTCTTTTCAGACTTTTTGGCGCGGCCGCGTCGGCTTGGCGGTGCGTGCGGCATTCCGCGAGGCCAAGGCGGCTTCTGCGTCGTCCGGAGTGGCCGGCATCGGGGCCTCGGCGTCGAGGCCTCAGAAGCCTCGCGTCCGAATGAGGCTCCTCGTGAGAAAGCGAGACGGCGCAGTGGCGCAGTACTCCGGCCGGTACGTACGCACTCGGCGGGTACTGCACGCGTAAACACGGGGTTCAATGAGCGGTGAAAGTGCGGCACACAGACCAATGACGCGAGGGGCATCGCGCCGTTTGGGAGGCTGCGGTGGGCCAGCCAGCCAGTCAGCCAGCCAGCCGGGCTGCCGGGCTGCCGGGCCGGGCGCCTCGAGGTCAGGGTCAGCTCGGCCCAGTGTCAGGGTGGAGGCTGCTTGCGTTCGCTCACCTCAGTAGTCTGGACGCGACGAGACGTCGAGCGCACCACAATGCATCCAAGTGTGACTTTCACTTAACACGTGCCGGGACACGCGTGTTACTTTGGTTTATGATCAAATATTACGAGTGCGAGCTGCACAGACAAAAAAAAATGGTCTAGTTTGCAGATTTTTCGTCATCTATGTCACTGGTGATGAACCAAAATAATTATCAACATCGTCGTCATCATTTTCACTCTCTGGTGGGTTCATGAAAGTTGTGCTAGAAAGGAACATCGTGAGTAGACACGCTGGTAAGTTCCTACCCAGTGTCTTCGATAGTGGCAACCAATACATACGGCCATTGCCCCTGGCCCGCAAACACACTGACGCAACAACAACGTACAGCTTGGACTTACCGCTATTGAGGTCAACGCCTACCCGGATTATTTTGGCAGGGCTGGATTCCTCCCTAGGCAGGACACGCACTCACGCGCACTGTTTTGGCCACTGTCTATGCCCTGCGGATAATTCACTGAGCACTGCAAATAACGCTAGCGCGCGGATGATGCTCCTGGCGCCGCCACTCCGTTTGTCGCAGACCAATTGACTCATGTCACGGTCGTTTGACAAACTGCGGAAGGCAGTCGAAAAGTAGTCAGAAAGTGCTTACGGTGAGACATGAGTGGTGAGTCACCCGGAGGACCCGGCAGGGCGAGGCCAGGCGAGGCGAGGCGGGCGGCGTGCGGCGCGGGGCGGCAGCCGACCGGACTGCAGGAATGCCGGCTGCAGGGGCCTCCGGGGCCGCGGCGGCGCGCAGCAGCCAGAGTCAAGTTCAAGTTCACCGCGGCCCAGCCGCACCAAGTTTCCTCCGTCAGCAGGCCCGCGCGCGTAGGACACACGCTAGCCGAGGCGATGCCGCTCGGTGTCGGCCAAGTGCAGGACCGTGGCGAGGCTCCGTCGGTGAGGTGGCCTAGCGCGGTGTCCTCTCCAGGCGCAGTTAGCATGCAGGACTGCTTCCCGGCAGAGCTGGGCGGCGCGATCGCGGTCGTCCTCGGCGTTCGCGGCATCCGCGGCGTCCTCGGGGAGCACTGGGGGCGTCCGCGCGTTGACGGAGACGGGCCGGCACTGGGCGGGCGCTGCCGCGCTGCCGCGCTCCACGCCGGCACGCCGCGACCTAGGGCCCTACCGGCAGGCACCGGCAGGCCGCTGGGCACCGGGAGGGGGGAGGAAGCTTGCGGGCCGAGCCGGCCGGCGCGGCACCACGTCCATGGGCCACGTGGGCCGAGGGAGCGGCAGCGGCCGGCAGCCACCCCCCGCGGAGGTGGGATTGGGCCGGCCGGGGGGAGAACTCGCTCTTCAGGGTGGCTCAGTACTACAAGCACCTCTTAATCCCGGTACAAATAAAGGTAATGGAGTCAACTTCTTAGAACTCCGCAGTCTTTTTGCAAAACAAATTTCATGAGCTCCGCTCCCGACGTCATTCCGCAAGCTCCCTTGGTCACGTGGACTCTTGCAGTGGTGTGCGCGGCGGGCAAGGGGAGGGTGACGGACGACTGCTATGCACCTTTTCACTCATTCATCCAATTCTATGTAGGACAGGCCAGTGCGTTCCGTGTTCCTTGAGACCGCCTCTGCACGCCGGGCCGTTTTTGTCACGTTTGTTTCCCGTGCCTTGCCTGCAGGCCGTGCCCGGCCGCAACGCGCGCTGTGCAACGCGACAGTTCTCACCCTTTCAGCATGGCGGGCTGCAGCGACACGGGGAAACTATTTCGTCAAAATCACATGCGGCAAGCAATTAGGTCCCCCTGCGCGCCGCGCTGTCGCGCCTCAAATTATCCAACTCGTGGGACATAAGAAGTTGCATATCATTTAGTGTAGATTATCGCCCGACCACGTCGCTACCTAATCGCAGCAGCGACACCAATTGTCTTTTTTTCCGGGGATGCGTCACTCAACTCAGATTTGTCTCCATGCCTTAGGCCAGGCGGCCAGGCCGTCCCCTAGTGCATGAAAACAGAGTGGGCCCAAACCCCGCTCTCCAATTAAAATCCCCGCACGCGCTTCTAATAGTGGAGACACGAACGAAAGAGGAGAGAATCTCTTTAGCGCTGCTTTCCTCAGAGTGAGGCGAACGTACCGTACATAGACGCGACGACAATTTTTTTCCTCTCTTTTTCCTCATTTTTGCGGGAATGGTGGGAGTCCTTCCAAACAGGAGGAGTGGACGGAGAAGTGGAGCGCTGTGGGGGTTTCAATCCCGGAAACCTGGTCGGAACACTTTCATTTTCTGGCTCACAGTCCTCTGCACTAATGACTGCGTGTGTAAGATGTTCTCGAAGTGAGCCCACCTCGCGGGACTATTTGGTGGGGACTCGTCTAGCGTCTCCTCGCGACCTATCCTGCAGCAAGAACCCTAATTCCGGTCAAAGTCAGTTGCGTATCTAGACTCGAGAAAAGGAGGGGGTCATGTCGCGCTTTTTGCCTACTTACAGGTGGATTGTGCGGCAAATTGCCTACCTTTGGGCGCTTTATTAAGGGCAAAAGGGGGGGGGGGTCATGATTCCCCGTCACTCCCCCCTGGATACGCGCCTGATCAAAGTGTAGTATCCAAATTGCTTGGCCGAGAGTCGCCGGGCAGTGAGAGCCCAGCAAGCGGCTTGCGTCGCATCGCGGTGACACACGGCTCCTAATTACTGCAACGCCCCCTGAGAGTCACCTCGCATGCCTATTCTCAGGACCGAAACAAGTGCAAGGCGGCGGTGGACACATCCTTGGCCCGCTTCTCAGTGGCGAAATGAGGCGCTGTCGTCTTTTCACCGGCCACTCCCGCTTGGGGTCGTTGTCCGAAAACAACCCCCGACACAAGTTTCATTTTCTCCGGTCGCGATGTCTTGTGGTGTTAGTTGCCAACCAAGCGGGCGCGTTCCCTTACTCTTCACTGCTTACTCTTCCGTGCTGTTAAATTTAATTCTGAAAATCGCGAAGATCGTCAATTAAGTGCGTTTTAGAGGTCCGTCGCGTCGAAATGTTTCTGTAATTTACCGAAGATCTCTGGCAATTTCTCCTGTTTGTTTCGTTGCAAAGAGTTCTTTGTCTCAGCAGTCGCCCTGGTTTGACCTTTGGGGCGCGTGCCTGGCTTTGTGCAACGGCCAATCGGGACGGACACGCACGCCCGGGAGGAATGCGGCGCGGCACGGCGCGTCTGGCCGCAGTCTGCCTGTGACGAGGACCGGCGTTTTCGTTGGCCGCTGGAGGAAAACGCTTTGTGACTCCCAGACGGGCGCAAATGAAAGTGACGAGACTGTTTGTCGCCCGGAGAGAGGCTAGAGTGGGGACGGTGGGGAGGGGCGCGCCGGACATGGAGGTCAAGGCCATGGTGGTCTTGACGGCGGTGATGATCAACAACGGGAAGAAAGAAATGGGTTGCTGTGGCCCTCCCATGGAAAGTGAGGTGAATCATACTGGACTCTGCTGTCGGCCTCTGCGGCCGCGCACGTGGGCAAAGGCCCCTGGTGCACGGGGTACTGCCGCGCTGCCCGCGTCGGTGCACGGCGCTACTCCAGGCGTTAGCGCGGTCATCGTCCTGCCCCTGTCTCTCGCGCGCGGAGTACCGACGAGTCACTCCTATTTAACACACGTGTTAAGGATGTTTTGTTGACGTTTTGAGTTTGAGGGGTGCGGCAAGAAAGCGAGAAGCGATACCAACATAGATGCGCATTTAATGTCAGTTTGATGACACTGCAATACAGAGGGAGCTCCGCTGTGTCTGCAGGGGAAACGTTTCCACAGCAAGCTACTCATAGCTGGTGAAATCATTCTGCGTTCCCGACCGAACAAAATATATAGATGGAAGACCTGTTAAAGGCACTAAAACCATTACAATACATTCAAGAAAACTGACTAGCTTTCATTATTAGTATATGACTATGGGTAAAGTAATATTACGTTTCCTTTGTAAACGCGGTCAATTTAAAATAATAATAATAATAAAAATTGAGCAACGTTCATTTACGTGCCGAGGCGTGCTTTATCATATTTTGGCTTACACTATCAGTCTCACCCTTACGAAAATTAAGTTATCAGCAAAGAATAGGACAGGGTAACATTTTGTCATGGAACTGTGACTTTTCGTCCGATCTATGTCGGTCTAAAGAGGCGTCGGCAAACGGGGCAGATCGCCAATATCATTCCATTTAATGTAAATCGTCACCTATGCACTTACGACACACATATATGAAGACTCACATTCATCGTACATACATACACAATTATATACGCACTCTCTCACTCAAACATACGTATTCACTCACTCCCGCACGCAATCAATCATAATTTAAAAAAAAAACATAAAATACTTTCCGTGACGAGTCTTGAAAACTCTTGACTTAGTAATAATCTGCTTCCAAATCAGGGACGAGTAACAAGTGATAGTTTGTTTCCAGGTCGTCACCTAATCTTACCGATTAAATTTATAATCTGATTCGCCACAGCGCCTCGGGCCACCCTGCTCTCCGGCCCCGAGGGGCCACACCAGGGTTCAGTCTTGCTTGGATTTGTCTTCCGGTTCACTCCGGTCTTCCGGTTCCCGTCGCGAGGGGGTTGGCGTCGACGGGGCCGTCGCCGCCGCCTCCACCGAGAGAGGCGCCTCCTGCACCGGCGCGGCGTTCACCTCCACCACCACCTGGACCTTGTCCGTGGCGGGCGCGGGCGCCACGGTGGCGGCCGGGTGGCAGCTGCCTGCCCGGGCGGGGCGGCGGCTGCCTGCTCGGGCAGGGACAGGTCGGAGGCGAAGCGGACGTAGTGCTGGTCGGGCGGCGAGCCGCAGCAGAGGGAGGCCTGGCTCTCCACGCCCTCACCCAGGAACTCCGGCTGCACCGTCACCTGCGTCACGCCGTACTTGAGGAAGAAGCTGGACACGTCCTTCCTGACGCGCAGGTAGTCGCGCGGGTCGCGGAAGCGCACGTGGGCCGTGCAGAAGACCTTGCTCTGGTTGAGCCGCCACACGTGCAGGTCGTGGATGCTGGCCGTGCCGGGAAAGGCCTGCTGGAAGTCGCTGCGCAGCTCGTTGATGTCGATGTGCTCCGGGATAGTCTGCAGCAGGATCAGGCCGGCCTCCTTCACTGCACGCGCGGAGCGAGAACGGCGTTAAAACAGACTCCATTATCAACCCTGCGGCAAAGCGTTTGGCAACTTACTGTAAGGGTAGCTGAGCACCAGCAGCAGGATCACGGACACGATGGACATGAGGGGGTCGGCGTACTTGGCGATGCTCTTGTCCGTGAAGAAGACGGTCAACGACGCGATGATCACCATCACGCAGCCTGGAAGGGAAGGCATTACTTTTCGTAGACGGTTCACAAGGATTGATGTGAGCTTTCCGTTTCCGGCCGGGAACCGCCAACTCACCGACGGTGTCGCGGAGCATCTCCCTGCAGCCCTGCCGCTGCCGGGGCTGGGGGCCGGAGCGGGCGGGCAGCCGCCGCTGGGAGGACAGTCGGCGCTCGCCCAGCTTGACGGAGTCCTGGGTCACGGCGGGCTCCAGCATCACGTCACCCTTCTCCGTCACGTGGAAGAAGCTGCCCTGATGGAACGTGTAACCTGCGGGGTGCAGCACAAACAACCACGTCACAGTAGAACACAATGTGCAGGCCCTCGGGCTGGCCCTCGGGTTGGCCCGCGGCTGTCTGGCGGAGCGGCCTACTCCGGCTCTCGCAGGCGGTAGGCGCCTAACGGGCGAAGGGTAGGCAAGCCCG
The DNA here is from genome assembly GCA_030522485.1 of Stenchaetothrips biformis. Classification (NCBI taxonomy): domain Eukaryota; kingdom Metazoa; phylum Arthropoda; class Insecta; order Thysanoptera; family Thripidae; genus Stenchaetothrips; species Stenchaetothrips biformis. The sequence goes on along the minus strand of CM060086.1, from coordinate 20,698,559 downwards.
CCAGACACCGGCGTGCTGCGGTGCGGCCCAGCCTCGACTCCGCAGGCGGCAGCCTTAGCCTTACCGCCGAGGAGAATGTAGCAGAGCGCGTTGACGGCGAGGGAGGCAACGCCCGCCCCCGCCACGTAGAGCGGCTCGTGCATCTCGTCGTGGTGGTCGATGTGCAGCAGGGTGAGAACGGCCTCCAGCACCAGCGAGAAGCAGAGCGAGGCCAGGAATACGGAGCCGATGAGGGACACCAGCACGTCGATGCGCGCCCAGCCAAACGTGTTTCTGATGCGGCGGTCCGCTGCGGAGGGGCGCGCCCCGTCGCGAAGCATCGAATTCTGCAAACCGGGATCGGTTAGTCGAGGCCAATTTTCACTCCATCGAACTTCTCCAGGACGACTGGCGCCAAAATGTTACCTCAGTGCTGACGTCCTCCGCGCTGTTGTCTCGGGCTCTGCGAATGGGCGGAGACCCGCCGCCGATGCCCTTCTGGAAAAGCAAAATCAACACAACCAGGTCAGCGTTGCGGGTGTAACGAGGACGGCGAGGCGGACGGTCACCCGCTGCAGCTCGTCCACCACGCTGCTGGGCGGGGCGGGGCGGGGCGGGGCCGTGGGGGGATGAGCTTGGCGGCGGGGCCAGCGCCTAAAGGTGTCGTGGCTGGGCGCGGCGAGGTCGCTGGACCGTTAGGTATGTACTGGCCGCGGCGCGCGCCGGTCCAGGCCGTGGCGGCGGTGGCGACCCAGCATCCACACGGCAACGTCCTGCGCCGCGCACCGCGCCAGCCAAGCGCGACACAGTGCCGCCAACACCACCGCACTGTGCGCGGGGCAGCCGTGGTTGGCAACCTTGTTTGTTTGCGCCGCGCATTGCCTCCTCCCACTACCGTGCCTCCCCAGTGAAGTGTCAAAGTGGGCCCTGGTCGGACTTCCGTGACACATCGCACATCGACCACCAAATTTCCAATATCTGTACGAATTTCGTCAGCATCAGTCGAGTAGTGGCCTGCCTGGCCTGGAACCGCCGGCCACCGTCCAAAAAAAAAAAAAAAAAAAAAAAACATAATTTTTTTTTTAATTTCACATTTTTGATGGCTCTGTGGGCGTGTGCTCTACTCGCCTTGATGGTGATGATGCAGCCCGTGAGGGCGATGAGGTTGCACAGCATGTGGTACGAGTCGACGAGCAGCGTGAGGGCGTGCGTCACATGGCTGAGGGCGAGCTGCACCATGAAGAGGGCCGCCGTCAGGCTCAGCATCACGTACAGTGGCATAGCCGCGCTCACGCTCACCATCTGCACAAAAACAATCATTCAGAAAATTCGTCACAAAAGCGAAATTAGAACATAGGACACCAAAAAATCTTTGTTCTGTCTTTTTTTTTTTTTTTTTTTTTTCTTTTTTTGGTGGAAATGGCGTCCTTGGCGAATGTTACCGAACTTAGTACGCAGACCCTGCAGTGCCAGAGCAGCGTGTTCCAGCTTACTATGTGCACAGCTGAGCGCAGAGCACTTAACCACAGGTGCCACCGGAGCGGAGACAAACAATGATAGCCGCGGTTTTGTCTTTTTTTCGTCGATTTTTTTTCAGGCTTGACTGGAGCAGCGCCTGGACAAGGACAGGCTGCGGCCGCGCGGCTCGGCACTGCCCCCGCGCTCGAGCCTGGATCCGCACCAGCCGATGAGCCGACGGCCACGCCGACGGCCTCCATGAGGTGGGCCTGGCGGACTGGGGCGCAAGCACTGTCGCGTGGGCTGTGGCCGGCACGGCACGCCGCGGTGTGTCCGTCTTGGGGCACTTTCGCGAGCACGCACGCGGCACGCGCGAATTACGTCATCGGCAAGCGCGACGCAAGGCGCACGCGAATTCACGTCGATACCCCGCGCCGTTCAGCAGCGCAACAGAAATGGACGTGGCAGAAAAGTCGCGTGTCGGCGTGGTGCGCGTGGTGCGCCGCTCGCCGAAGACAGTCGCTATGCTTTCTACTTCGGCGCCTGGGATGTACTGCAGCCAATGGTCGTAAAAGCCCGCCTAATCAAAGCGATGATGGCAAAAAGCGTTGCCCTTTTCGATGCATGCTACTGGTTTGATAACACCAAAGATTCGACTCCAAATTAAGTGTATCACTTCCACTTGAAGTCGCCACATCCAATCAGTGGCGGTAATGTTCGCGCCAGTTCCCGTACACAGCTAGAGGTGAACGCACTCAGACACAGCAAACCTGCACCCCGTGACTAAGGCACTGGCACCCTGGCGTATCATTTCTGTGTTTGGCAGGGAAAGGGGAAGGGGGGCGGGGCAGAGATAAGGCGGGCGTCCACGGGGTCACATTATCGTCTTGATGCTATCGCTACCTGAGGCTCCTGAAGTCGCACGCGTAAAGGGGGTTGGGCGCGGGGGAGGGGAGAGGGGGGGAGGGCAGGGAGTGCGACTCTTTTCACTTTTCAGCCGCTAGACCGCGTGGCCGCGTGGTCCTGGTGTCGGTGGCCCCCGAAAGTGTTTGGCCGGCCGCCAGTCGCGGCTCCCCCCTCGTAGTCCCAGCCGGCCCGGCCGCGGCGTGGGCGTCGTCGCGTCCACCGCGGGGACTGCGACCCGGCTGCCAGCCCCGCCAGCCCCGCCAGCCCCGCCAGCCCCGCCAGCCCCGCCGGCCCTACGCACCACAACGCGGACCGCCTCATTGGTCTAGATTGGCCCTCGTTGTCCAGGCCGGCAGAGACGGGGCTGACGGACCGCGGCGCGGTGTGGAGCACGAACAACTTGAACCCGCGCGCTGGACAATTTAGCCAAGGTTAAAAGCTTTGATTTCTCTGCCAAAAACTAACAAAAATCTAAAAATTTCAAAGAACTTGCATCATAAATTTTTCAACAGACACCAGCACGTTTGCAATGACGGACTACTGGGATGGACAATAAAATTCCTGTTGATTTGGGTGAGTGAGAGAGAAAGTCTGCGCCGCTGCTGGAACACTGGAGCAGTGTGACTGGAGCGTGCCCTGCCTGGCCCTGCCGCACGCAGCGCGCCGGAGCGGCGGGACGACAGCGCCTGGCTAAACGCGCGCCAAACCAGACGGCAGCGCGGCCAGCAACACGCACCTGAGTGGGCGCGCGGCTCGCCAGCGCCACTATCTCGTCTCGGCCTGCTTATCCTGCCCGGCGCAGAGTACATGACGGCCCGGCCATCGCCGCGACGCCAAGGGACTGCTCACTGTTTGCCGCACGGGTTTCCCCCTGTTGACCCGCGTCGCGTGTTTGCGGTCCGCTGCGGGAGCATCGAAGTCCCGGGTTGTTTACTACTTATTTTGAGGAGAAGGGAGCATCACTGAGATATCCGCAAAATCGTCAGGCGCGGACGTTGGAGAGGGAGAAAAGGGGGGGGGGCATTATTACACCCACCTCCCAGGGGTTAGATATGCCGCCTGTACGCATAACGCACTATTTGACACCCCTCTTCTCCTCTCCGTTGGAAAATGCCCGGATCCACGCAGGAGGGCATTAAACTGGTACACTGTTCAATTTTCAACACGTCCGTCCGTGTGCAGGATGTTGAGGATGTCCTGCCGACCGACCGAAACGCTAGTTGCTGCAGCCTTTCCCCGGCGCAGTGCTCAGCAGTGGCCAGCAGTGCCGCAGCGGAACAAGCAGCGCGGTCCACGGCTGTTTATCCAGGCGGGATCAGACAGAGTGGTGGCCGCGATCCGCCGCGAGCCGTGTCGTGCGTGCGTGCGGGCCGAGCCGCCGAGCCGCGTGCCGCCCCGAACGTCGGCGCGTTTGTGGAGTATCGCCTCGTTGCCCCGGCAGCGCGGCAGCACACATGACCACGCCCACACCAACACACATAAGTACACTGACGCACACTCTCCGTGTCCAGCAGATTGCCTGTTTGTGGGAAGTGCTGTGCCGTGGGCCCCGTCCGTATCCCGCGCTCTATGCCTGCCGCCGGGCGCGGGGTATCTCCACAGCGTGCAGCAGTCACCAACGGGCTGATTGCGAACAATGGTGTCGTCGTTTTGTCTCTCTCGAACTCACGGGGTGTGCAGGAGGGGTGCGAGAGAGACAGCGCGAGAACAGAGTGATCAGGCTGTGCAGCAGGGCACGCGGCTAGACTGGCTCTAAGGACTTAGTACAGGGCACTCCACCCGAGTTTACTGGCTCCCCAGGCAATTTGGGTTGGACAATCAACAACCGTAAGGCGGGGTAAGTAGGTAAGCACGGCAAAACGCCGCGGTCCCCGAGCGCCGTGCCGCGAACCGCCAACGAGAAAAAAAGAGAAATAAACAATTTTACAGGTGCCCTACTTAGAAATACGGGTGTCTCATTTTCCGTCGCTAGCGACGAGCTGTCACAGCTAAGTTCTGCCTCACAGAAGCTATACACCAGATACGGGCTGATCCTAGCCAACCCGTGTGCTACGCTGTCTGCACGTTCGGAACTTTGCGAGGGTAAGGCTGGCTTAAGGGGGGCCCTCGTGCCAGTGCTATCTCGGACAGTGGCCGCGACGGGCCTCACTCAAGTGCGGGGCAGATAGCGAGTCGACCACACCGTGCACTGGTCGGTGCATCGCTCGCCACGCATTGCCGCCAAAAGACACAGTAGTTCCTGCTTGCCTCGGTGGTTGCGGCGGGTTGCAGTCGAGACAAAGTCTTGACTTCGCGGCTAGTCTCCCCCTTTCCCCCGTGACCTTGCGACAACGCCCCCGACCGTCACTTGCAGGCCAAAGGCCTCTGGACTCGGGGTGCAAACAACAACAAACAAGACCGCAAACGCCCGGCCGGCCGACGAAACGAAAAAGAAAAGGAGAGGCCTTCCCTACCGAGCATACGCAGCCTGCCGCGGCGCCGCGGCCAGCGCTACCGGCTTCATTAGGCGGCAATGTGTCCACTGCCAATGCGCGCCCTCCCAGCCGTGCTTGCAGTGCACCTTGACCAGCCCTCCAGAGCCCCTCCTTCTCGATAGCACTCACCTTCAAGGCGTGGGAGAGGCGCGCGTCCCCGGTGGTGGTGGTCGATGGGGTCGTGCGGCGCGCTTGCAGCACCCTGTGCACGTCAGGGCCGTCCTTCCGGTGTCGTCCTGCCGTCGGCGTCCTCGCGCGGCCCGTGGCGAACGCGTCGCGCGGAGTGCGAGAGCGACGGCTGCAGGTTCGCGTGTGCTGTGCTGTGCCGCGGCGGCAGTGTGGACGGACTGGGCCTGCCCCGCCCCGCTCCGCCGTGCCCAACCGGCGGCAGCAGTAGCAGCAGCAGCAGACCCACTACTAGGCCCTATCGCCGGCAACGGCCGCCGCAGCAGCCACTCCATCGAACGTAACGTCTTATTTTTAGCAGGTGATTTGTTGGTATCACTTCACCAAATAATAAGAAAAAATTTTTAAAAAGTAATTTTAAAAAATTTAAAAAAATGGTTGAACAGTTGTTAGTTAGTTTTGAACTTTGCATTTTCAAAAATAAACCATGTTAAATTTCATGTTCTGTGTAAAAAAAACAATTTAAAAATTAAAAATGTTTAAATGTATTCACCCTGTGAGTCTAGCAGCCTGGAAACTGAACCTTACTAGGAGTAACCATTTTTCTCAGAGTAGATTAGGAGCAGAGGTCTATAAGGGTCTAAAAAAAGTTTAAAAAAAGATAAGAGCCATACAGAAACAAACTTATTTATTAAATTATTACAGAATGTTTTTTTTTTTTTTTTTTACTCATAATTTGAATTATCCAACTGCACATTATATCAAGTTTAGTTATAAGTCATGTAGCGAGGAGTTGCAGAGAACTTGGCATAAGACTTGATAACCTTGTTCACTGCCTCCAAGAAATCTTTTTCAGTTGCTACTTTTCTCCTCGCACGAATTGCAAACATCCCTGCTTCTGTGCAGACTGACCTAATTTCAGCACCTGGAATTTTCAAAACGGGTTTGAGTATCAAAAGAAACTTCAAATCTTCAGGATCTTCCTGCGCTGAAATAATGTTTTATTCACCTGTGCTGTTGGGGCAAAGACGTGCCAGAAGTTCAAACCTGATGTCCCTCTCAACACTCATGGAACGAGCATGGATTTTGAAAATGTGGGTTCGCCCATCTAAATCAGGGAGACCAAACTCCACTTTACGATCCAAACGACCAGGACGCATAAGGGCTGGGTCCAAAGTGTCGGGACGGTTAGTAGCCATCAGCACCTAAGGAACAACCAAATATAAATAAAAATCAATGGAAAACTTCAGATGTCCTTTTTTCTTTAGTTCATAAAAATGAATTAGTTTACCTTGATGTTACCCCGAGGATCAAACCCATCCAGCTGATTGATCAACTCCAACATGGTCCTCTGTACCTCATTGTCACCACCCGCACCATCATCAAACCTGGCGCCTCCAATGGCATCAATTTCATCAAAGAAAATAAGGCACGCCTTCTTACTGCGAGCCATTTCAAAAAGTTCTCTGACCATTCGTGCACCCTGTAAGAAGTCATCAAGATATCAGACACCTGATAATAATCCAACAACAGAGCATGACTAAAACAAATAAGTGAGGAAAAATTTGTGTAGAAGGTTTTACTTACCTCACCAACATATTTTTGAACCAATTCAGAGCCAATAACACGAATAAAGCAAGCATCAGTACGATTGGCAACAGCTCTGGCACACAAAGTTTTTCCCGTACCAGGGGGTCCAAATAAAAGAACTCCTTTAGGTGGCTCAATACCAAGGTTGACAAACTTTTCAGGTTGAAGAAGAGGTGTTTCAACAACTTCACGGAGCTTTTCAATCTGCTCCTTGCACCCACCAACATCACTGTAAGTGACATCGGGTTTCTCTTCTACTTGCATCATGGTTACTGTAGGATCAATTTTAGGAGGTAAAGGGATATGAATTTGGTATTTGTTACGGTCCACCCTACAAAAAGAAGAAAACAATTTTATTCACATGGGGTAAATATGGTCTTTTGACCAAAATTAATCGTAACCTTACCCTACTCTCATGCCCTCTTCAATGTCAGTGGGAGCCACTGAGTCTGCTAGGTCAACAACAAACTTGGCAAATTGCTTAACATTTATAATATACTTTGGGTCATCGGAATCTGCATTGATAATTTTTGTGCACCTAGCAACCTGAAAAATTGATATCATGAGATTAAATTAGTCATACATTTTGTAAACAGTTGATAGAAGTTAAAAATAATGGAACTATGATTTTATAGTCCAATTCACCTGCAGAGGCTGTTCATTCTGAAGGGTTTGTTTGTCAGCAGCAAGATCCCACAGAGCTGGGTGGGCAAGACCTGTGTCTGACTCCTTGATGCCCGTCAGCTCATTGACCCTCTTGATGATTGTTTGGATGTCATCGTCCACTCCCTTGATACTCTTCGTGTACTGACCTTGGCCCTGCAGCACAATAGGTAAATATGAGATGTGTTTATAGATTATGTATGCATTTCATGCGATATTTGTAATACTCACATAGCTTTTAAGGAGGGCAATATCAGCTTCATCCAAAGCTGTCAACAAAGAGAAGACAGGCAAGTTACAAGAAGTAAGTTCCCCTAATGTTCAATACCGACACTGACGCAGTATGTGTAATGGCATGTTTGATCCTTTGTTAAAATTCACGAAATTTATTCAAATGTTTAAGATAGGAACGAAACAGATCTGACTTGACAATTACTAGTAAAGTTAGGTTAGGTTACTTGTCAAAACGAACCTAATAGGTGTAAAATAAACTAAAAGAACTGTTTCTTCATAACCAAGCTGAGCTCGTTGAACTTGTGTAGCTACTCGAACAAAAATTCAACTAATATCATCCGTGTGAGCAAATATATCGTAGACCTATAGTTTCATTGAAAGTCTTCCCGGGACAGACGATAACTTACATTTGATTTCCTTTTCTTCCTTTTCCTCGTCTTTCGTCTTTCGCATGTCGCTTCCAAGATAGTCAGGCATAGTGACGCTATTTGCTTTCTAGTTCAAGCAGAAAAAGCACCTTCGAACCGTCAACGATCAGTCTTTAGATGCCTGATACAGTAGAATTACAAGCAAAATCTCTGTGTAAAGCCTAGTTCAATAAAGGGTCGAAGAATGGTCACATCGTGCATGTTTCTACAAGGCGTCAAAAACTTTGCATAGATCAAAATAAAGCCTAGTCATGAAATAAAATTATATTTTTTTAAACTTAAAATTTTATAATTATTTTATAAATATTCACCTTTTTTAAAAATGTTCAGCCTCAAAAGAAAATGACAACCTAAATAAATTGAAGTCATACCTAGCTTGACACACCTCTAAGCCGCACCGAAAGCGACGCAGTTTTCGTTCGTTGAATGTGGGAAATAACAATTCGTTTCAGGTACAATTTCCCTTCAATTTTAATTGCACGAAAGGCTCTGAAAATCCCTTTCCCACTTGAGAACCGCTAGGTCAATTGGGATATACACCGCTGTGTTGGTATTCCTGGCAACTTGGCATCACTGGCCTACAGAAAAGTGTTTATGTATGTGCTTTCGCATTGTTTACTCCGGACTTTTCTGTTAAATTGTAACGTGTGGAAGTAGATGAGGGTAGGTAAATAGTGCTCGTCTAATCTCATCTTCATTTAAGGTGATGTTTTGCCTCAAATGATGCCCCCTTCGCAAATTATTTGACCGCAACAGCTCATCCACGTAGACCGTTCACCCCGACAGCTTGTTTTCTGTTGAATGTGAAATTCTGGAAACGTTTCGTTAGGATATCTACATCAAGTGCTGAGACGTACAAATTTTATTTCTAAAATTTTTCATGTTAACGTTCATAGCTTAACCATCTCCGAAACATTTTGCCGGTTATTATCTTGAGCGTTGGGGTTATAGGCCTACACCAACTTCCTCTGAGTCTTTTGCCCCCTTGTTTAGTTATAGACTGTATTTTTACCTCAAACTGACGGCCCTTCAGATTTTAATAAACGCTACAAAGTTCCGTGAAAAAACTCTTCCGGAGGTTTCAAATCTGTGGAGCATCCTATCACTTTGTTGTACACAGTCTGCATTTTCGATCAGCTGATCAGCTAATGCATCTGATTTGGATAGTACCCAACAACCTGAACAGTTTGAATTAACATTATTGTAAGCCTTATAGCCACTATATTTAAAAAGGCTCGTCATAGCCTTTGTTGTTAAGGAATATCTATCAACTGTTATAACGTACCTATAGAATGTGAAACAATCACATCACTTATTGTATAGAGTAGATATATTAAACTGTCATTTTAATGGAACTGCATGTTGTTTTGCAGTGTTTATGTGGACAATGGAAGTGAATCGCTTCTCTATTATTGAAAATGGTACAGTATTGTTTGTGTTGTGTGCCACCAGAACAACTAATTTACCACTCCACATCCTCTTTCCCATTGTGTGCAGTGATCCTTTCTCACATGGTTTTTTTAAATGTTTGTTTCATCCTTGCATTTAAAAATAGGATTTTAATTAGAACAAGGGTTTGGTCTTTCAAATTTATTTTCAGTAGTGAGCACAGGGAATTTTGAATTTTGAATGTGGCCTATAATCAGTATGGATTAAGATTTAGAAATACCAACATTGTGTGTGATTTTTATCTCCTTCAACTGTTGTACTGCCTACATTTTATTTAACAACCCTTTATATTTTTGTTGAGAGAGGTGAGCTATGACGAGGAAAATAAATTACCTAACTGGTTTTTTGTTTTGTTATGTTTCAGGAAACAGCATGTCCCGTAATCTTAAGGACAAGTATGACAATGTCAATCCCCGACGCACCCATACCATCATGTCAGCAGAAGATGCTGCATCGGGGAGAAAATCTTACTGGGCAGAATTGGAGATAACAGGTAATTAAAAATCACTTAAAGAATCAATAGCTAGAGAAACATCCTAAATAAACTTTTCTAGCTCCTACAGTCTGTGCATAACATGTCAAATATAGCAATCTCTCCCATATTTTTGGATTTTTTTGTTTTTTTTGTTTAGTTACTTTACTTTACTTTGAAAGATAAAAATCTTTACCATTGAAAAGTATTAAAATATTATTGCTTACTCCCAGGGTCCATCAGGAATGTGAGTCCATGTTTGTGGCAGCTCACTCATCTAACAAGCTTGTACCTGAATGACAACTGCCTGTGCCGCATACCACCGGATATTGCCATGCTCACCAACTTACGTAGCTTAGACCTGTCTAAGAACAAGCTGCGCAGTTTACCAGCAGAGCTTGGAGAACTCATCCATCTGAGGTAAGCTACACTTTCTCACTTATATCGTAATTTGAAAATTTCAGATTCCTTTGCTCTTACACCAGATTTAAAGACCATCTGAGTATCCAGTTCTTTTTAAAGTGGCCAACAAACATTTTGTATTCCCATTTCCCTTGTTACATTTTAAAAAATTGTATCCCTACAGAATGAACAATAAGGTTCTTCTGACCTTCTTACCTTGAAATGAATGCCCAATCCTGATATCCCAAATACCCTAGGTAAGTCGATATTCCATCCTGTAAAACCTGCTCCCATTTTGTTTTGAATATCTTTTCTGAATATATATTGCAGGGATCAGTAAATTAAATAACAGCATAGAATCTGCCTCAAAACTTTTGACCCAGTAAGATTAGAAGTTGATTGTCATTGCCCATATGATATGAGTTCCTCGTAACGCACTCAAAATAACATGAAGGTGATAGGTTTCAAAAATACTGCATGCTATTTGTAACTTGTTAAATTTCATTGTGTATCTTCTTCATTTATCAGGGAGCTGTTATTAAGCCACAACCACCTAAGAGTTCTCCCTTATGAGCTGGGGAAACTCTTTCAACTGCATGTTTTGGGACTTCAAGGAAATCCACTCAGCAAGGAGATTTTGTCGCTGTATGGAGAGACTAATGGAACGCACAAACTGCTTACCTACATGCTGGACAGCTTACAAGGTACATTCCTCTTTCATTTTGTGCTGCACTTTTCATGCTGTGGTCTCAGCATGGTGTCTCAGGCCGGATGGGCGGGCGGCGGGCGCTGCGGCGATACCCCGTGCATGCTGTGCGCGCGCGCGGACGATACCCTCTCCGTCCAGCTTCACCAGGCGTCCGCTTGGAGCGCTGTCTTTCTGATTTGGCTCAAGCTTTCCTCTTAAAACCGGGCTCCTTAGACCGCTTTAGAAACAAAAATTCTAATAGTTATTACTTTTAAACCAATTTTTCAATTTAAAAAATAATTGTTAAAACTTGACCTGATTTTAAAGTATTTTCCCTGCCCCCAACTTTGTGTGTATGTGTATTGTTTTCTCATTATTCTTATTATTATAATTTATTTTTTTAAAATCTTGAAGCTGCTTTTCCTCGAGCCGGGGCTGGCCGCGTTTCTTCGGGGCGACCACGCTTGCTTTTAATTTACCGCGCGCGGGGGAACCCTCTGCCGCCTCTGCGCGTCGCGTCGCGTCCAGGCGACCCTTTGCCGCGCTGCCGCGCTGCGGTCGCGGGGCAAGGCGGTCTGCGAGTCACGCAGCGCGCCATGCATATTCCAACCGAGTAAATTAGTCCCGCAAATGATATATGTCCGAGGCTGGATGCGCCGAGCGGCAAAGCGTCTCCAGCCCATTCCCATTCCCTGCGAAAAGGGAGGGCGCGGCGCGGCGTGGCGTGGCGTGGCGTGGCGTGGCGCGGCGTGGCGTGGCGTGGCGTGGCGTGGCCGGACGGTGTCGTCGCGGCCGGTCATGACTCGTGGGTGGCAGGCGTGCTTTGAAGGCCCCGCCGCCTCGGCAGCCTAGTTGTGTTGGGGTTCGCGGAGACCAGTCGGAGACCTCAACGCGCACGCCAAACGCCACTAGAAAGCGTGCCAGGCACTTTGTCGTTTTCCTTGTTATTTTTCCATTTAATGCCATCGTCGTGGCACGTGCCGCCGGGTCGAGGCACCCAAACAAACGGAGAGACAAAAGGAGCACGACGGAAAAAGGAGGAAAACAAACGTCTGTGACGGGGACTTGATGGTCTAGCGTGCGTGGGCGCGGCTCTCGGCGGAGTTCTGCGCGGCGACTTTTGGGCGTTGCTCGCTGGCCGAGTTGGCCGAGATGGCCGATAGCATTCATCGCTCATCCCATAATAATGCGTGGCAACGACGCGGTATCTCGCAGCCATCGCCACGTGGCCGCGTCCCGCCACGGCACCGGCCTGCCTCGTCGCTCCGTCCCTCTCGCACCCCTGGACTCCCTGGACCCCCCGAGACGATCGACGAAAGCTCTGTTTGGAGTCGGTCTTGGCGGCCGCCCGACAGAAATTGGATACGTTCCCCGATTGTCCGCTTCCCGAATGGTGCCGCGCTGTGATTAGGGGCAAAGAATCTAACTCGTTTTTTTTTTTTTTTTTTTTTTTTCCCTCTTCCCTGTTGCAGGTAAGACTCGCCTCCACCGACTAGTGGTTCTGGTCCAGCGTGCGCGGCTGCTTGGACCTTAATCCAGGTAGGCGTGGAGAATACGGAAACCTGGGAGGTGGTTCGGTGGGATTAATTCTATTCAATTAAAATAAGTCTTCCTGCGCGTGGGCCCGAGCTTCAAGCTCGCCCGTGTGTGAGTGAGTGAGTGAGTGAGTGAGTGTGAGTGAGAGAGAGAGAGAGAGAGAGAGAACGAGAGAGAGAGGTGACTCGGGTCGGACGTCCGTGCCTCGGTTTGTTTTGAGGACACTGCTCCACGTGCCGTGTAATTTGGCTAATGTCTGCCATTCGCTGTCTTGGCCTGGGATTCGGCAGGGCGCTTGAGCGCGGTGGTACAGTCCGCGACAAGGCGGTCCCGGCCGCGCACAGTGGGAAGGCCTACATGAAGCACGTACGTCCGTGTACAGTCCACGCCCGTCCGCGTGATACAGTCCACGGCAAGACACCACGTGCTTTACGGCCGTCAGCGCGCCGCCCGCCTCGCGTCGCACCGCCCAGCTAACTCGCCTCCCTAATTGCCGTCGTTCGTCGGCAAGGACGGTGTCGTCGGCAAAGATTAGATTTCAGAGATACCTGTAATTTGGGTGCCGCCGTGCTTACGCGTACGCCGCGCTCACGCTGAGCTTGCGCGGGGCGAAGCTCGCCGGCCTCCTCAATTTAGGAGGTCGGGGAGCTTTCACACCGGGCGGGCCATTTGCCTATCTGGGTCACGGCGGCTACGTACGTGTGCGGCTTCCGCGCGCGGCGCGTGCGTGCCTTCGCACGCACGCGTCGTCGCGCGAACGCGCGGGAACTTTGACGCGTTTGGAAGAGTGAATGGAGGGGGAGGAGGGCAGCTTCGGCGGTGCTTGGGTCGTAGCACGCGGCATGGTTTGGGTCGCGGCGACGTCGTGTTGTTCACGAATGCAGCGCGCCAGGGCAATTGTTTGAGTGAAACCAACAGCAAGCCGCCGGTGCGGCGAAACGGCGCTCTCTTTTTAATTGGCCGCGTCAACGGCAGCCTGGAAATGTGGCCGTTGGTTTGGTCTCGCGGCGGAGGGTCCCACGCGGTCGGGCCTTCTGTTGCTGAAAACTAGAAATAATTGCGGCGGGTTGGCCGGCCGCGGCGGCGCGCTGTCCCTCCGAAAAGCGCAGGCCATTAAATGCTGCGGTAGGCAGTGGAGCAGGGGAGTGAGGTGCACTGGAAGGTGGACTGGACTGCAGGGCGCTGGCCTGACCGAGGCCCGAAGGGCTGCAGGGCTGCAGGGCGCGGTCCTGCTTTTGTCTCCCGAGACCGCGGCGGATCTGCCTTGTCGGCGAGTCGTCATCAAAGCAAAAAAAAAAAACAAAACAAAAAAACATAAAAGCGCATGGAGCTAGAATAGCACAATGAAAGAAAAAACGCATTATAATCGAAAACTCTGTTTTGCTGGCCTTTTTTGCCGTGGTCGCGTGTGACGTCTCCCGCACCCGTTCTGCGCGAAAGGGCGAGCGCGCGGCGTCGGGCTGGAAAGGAGCTCCCTGGCAGAACGCTGTTGCCGTCATTCTGGCTGGCCGGGGCGCGGCGGCAGCCTTTTGGGTCGCGGAGCACGAATCGTATTGCACCCCGCCCGAGGAATCGGGCGTGCTAACCTCGCTTAATTCGCTAGAAACGTCTCGCTTTCCATGGTATCTGGTTCGGCTCCACCCTTGCATTTAATTTTTGCTCAAGTGTTTTTTTTTTTTTTTCTTCTCGTATACAGATCAATTTCTCTCACACACCTTAAATTGGCCTCATCTCTTCCATGTTTGGTGTAAATCTTGGCATGCCTGTGAGATCGGTGGGCCGACGACAAATTCACCCACTGATTCAAGCCGCGTATGTGTAGCCACGACTCGTGCTCACATAAACACACACGCTAACACACACAGTCGCAGCCGCACGCGTTGCCAAATAAGGCGGTCGCCTCGCGGGGAAGGAGCCAGGCTGGAGCCAGGCTGGAGGCAGCGACACTTGATCTGGCTCTGCATGTCTAATCAGGGCCCCGTCTCGTGACACGGTTGTCACGCACCGTGACATTGAAAACGGCGTCCTCTTTTGGCCCGGGCGCCGGAGTGTCTGTATGTGTCTGTCTGTCTGTCTGTCTGTCTGTCTGTCTGTCTGTTCGTCTGTTCGTCCTGTTCGTCCTGTCTGCCTGCCTGGGCGCCCAACCCACCCAGTTCATTGAGCCCGCGATGCCGGCGGAATGGATTAAAGTGTTCCTCGGGACATCTCGCAGGGCGGAGCCGCAGCCTGGTAATGCGTGCGTACGATTGCCTGCATTTGTTGACCCCCTCTCTTGGGTCTCTCTCTCTCTCTCTCTCTCTCTCTCTCTCTCTCTCTCTCTCTCTCTCTCTCTCTCTCTCTCTCTCTCTCTCTCTCTCTCTCTCTCTCTCTCTCTCTCTCTCTCTCTCTCTCTCTCTCTCTCTCTCTCTCTCTCTCTCTCTCTCTCTCTCTCTGCCCGCCACGAAGCGCAAAGCGGCTCCTTTGTCTCCCGAACGTCGCGGAATAGGCCTGCCGTGTCACATAGCTTTGTGGCCCACCCATTGTATGGAAGCCGATTGGCAGTTTAGCTCTGTTGTGTCTGTTCCTATTCGTCTGTGTTTGTCAGTCCATTTTCCGCTGTGTTAGTGTGTGGGGGAGGGTTTAAGCGGACTCGAAGCGGACACTTGTGGGTGTGTGAGTGATTCCCTCGCACGGCCGAGCCGATCGCGCTGTTTAGTTTTAGTCAAGGAGGCTATTACTGCTCGCCGCGTACCCACTAGTTAGGGTGCCCCCCTCCCCCTGGCAGTTCCCGCTCAATTTGGAACGCTAGGGGCCCCCTTTGGGCTGGTCGCAAATTGGCGGAGGAAGAGGCATCGGGCTGGCTGCTCACGGATTCCGAATGGGGAGGCCTCTCTCTCGCATTCATGGAGCGTCCTGCACTGGTGCGAGAGAGACAGGGCGACCAGGGCCCCGCCTGGAATCAGCTTGCTGGCCGCACACCTACGCCGAAATTGAATCCCTCTTCATCTAGCCGACGGATAAACGCCACACAACAAGGAGTGTGCAGCAAATAAGTGATTCGGGTCCCTTGCGATTTTGGCTAGGCGAATTGGTCGCCGACCTGAACCTGCTCCCCGTGATGCGGGTGGGCCGACGGACGACGTGGCACGGCCTCCGCCATGACGGCTACCATGACGACGCCGGCCACCATGGCGGCCACGCGCGGCCCTCGACGAGGGTCTACGTGCCCAGACAAGGTGTTGGTGACGTGCTCGGACTGTAAGCGTATTCGGCCGGCAGGCCCCGTGTCCATTGTGTTCGAATGGAACCCAGCGTCGTGCAATCGATTTGGTGTAGGGGTAGGGAGGGGGAAGACTGTGGGGGAGTGCAGCCCGAGTGACCCGACTAATTTCATCGTTGTCGTCAGGGGCCGTGCGCTTTGCATGCGAGGGCGTGCATGTGTGTGTGTGTCTATGTGTGTATGCAAAAGTGCAGGCATTCTGAATGTTTTTGTGTGTGTGCGTGCCCGCGCGCGAGCGAGCGTAAATGATGACATCATTCTTGTGCTGGCGGAACCCGAATTTGAATTGCAATCGGAAAGGCGGCCAGCCCCACTTGCTGCACACATTGACACAGGGTGCGTCGCCGGCAATTAAAGACGCGCATCAATTGTCGCAGCCAGACAGGAAGGACAGACAGACAGACAGACAGACGATCAGACAGACGGAGACGCCCCGTGCGACGCGCACGGTGGGCGTGAGCCTCGGGTCGGGCAAACGCGATGACCAAGTTTGCGCGGCCGCGTGCTTTGTTTTGTGTTTTTGAGCTGATTGTATTGACCTTCCCGACAACTCTGACATCAAGTTAGGACTCACTGTGTGCAGAAATTAACTTAATAGTACCATGCAGGTTTTTTTTAAAACATTTTTTTTTTTATTTTTGGCGGGTGGTGGGGGCGGCGAGAGGTGGCGGCGGCGTGTCCACACGGTGTTTCCTCGGTGCTCGCCGTCAGGCCGACGCGGTGTCAGGCCGACGCGGTGCTGGAACTAATTGTGGCTGCACCGCCACGCCGGCCGCGCCACTTCGCCGTCCTGTCTGTGGCGGCGGCCCTCTCGGGTTGCGGTGGCCGCGGCGTGTGTGGCGTGTGTGCACGCGTGTGTGCTTCGTGTGTGCGCGCGTGTGTGTGAGAGCAACCGCCTGGTGGGCAGGCAGACCCGCCGAGCAGGGGTGGCTTACTGTTGCCTACCCTCCAGGCGCTTCCCTAAAGGACCCGACCCCTCCGGCCGAAGTTTTTCGCTCACAGCGTCTAAAACATTCAGTTTAGAGGGGTATCTGGCAAGCGAGCCAATTTTAGGTCTCCGTGCACCTAACAATCCGCTCGCTTACTACATCCCTCAAAATTGGGTGGGGAGCGGAAAACCCCGGCTGGAGGGGTCGGGTTCTTTTGGCCCACATAAATAGCACTGGTGCATCATTGCCGAATCGTTGCATCTCTGACACAGCTCGTCTGTCTGTCTATCTGTCAGCTCGTCAGTCTGTCCGCCCGTCAGCCCGCCCGGCAAGTGCAACGCGCGTGCTTTCGCCTTTTTCGTCGGTTTCTCTTGTTCGCCCTTGGCCTTGCGGTGTCCGTGACTGCGCCGGCCGCTGCGTTTTTGGCAACTGCCGGTCGCGGGCATCGGCATTGTGCGCGTCGCGGCGAGGCTGTTGACATTTTCCGCGGCCCAAAGTAGCCTCCCCCCCCCCACCCCCCGGTGTCTTGTGTTCGGCCGACCCTGGGCGGCGGCGAACCCGCGACGGACGCGCGGCGTGCCCGCGCCAACCAAAACGAAACCTTCGATTTAGAGCGGAGGCCCCGCGGCCGGCAACGACTGCCTTAACAAGCGGCAGCGCCCCGCGGCTGGCTGACTCCGAAGACTCGTTTCGTCGCTCCGTCTCTGTCGCTCTCACGGGGCTGAGTGTGCGGCTCGGCGGGAGGCTCCGTCCTGGCGAAGCGTGGCGGTCACGTCCTTC
The DNA here is from genome assembly GCA_030522485.1 of Stenchaetothrips biformis. Taxonomy (NCBI): domain Eukaryota; kingdom Metazoa; phylum Arthropoda; class Insecta; order Thysanoptera; family Thripidae; genus Stenchaetothrips; species Stenchaetothrips biformis. The sequence goes on along the minus strand of CM060086.1, from coordinate 20,681,186 downwards.
GACGCCGAGGACGCGTCGACCTTGGCGGCGCGGCGCTTGGGCCCGAACTAGGGGACCAAAGCCACGGCGGGCGGGGCTTACCGGCAGGGCGCGGCGCGGCCGGACGCACACACACACACACACACGCACACACACACACACACACACACACACACAGACACACACACACACGCACACGCTGCTTTTCGGCGTGTTGTGTTGCAAAGCGGGGTAAGATGACGACGCGACGCCCAATCCGTGAAGTGGTAATTGGTGGTGGGTCGGCGCGCGTGGGCCGCGTCGGGTCGTTGGCACCGCTTGACACCGCCGGCCACTGCTTGGCACGCGCGGCGGCGGGAACGTCGCGGCCCGGCGGACAGTGCGCATCATAAACTCGATCCGTGTGTGTATGTGTGTGTGTGTGTTTGTTTGTTTGTTTGTTTGTTTTTCGCTGCCCCGGTCTTTCGGGCGAGAATCAAGGCGGTCGCTAGTTAGATTCTGCATGCCATTATCGTTTACATCCCGGGCGCGTGGACGCGAGCGTGGACGGGCCGGTGGCGCGGCGGCGCGCTCCGGGCGGCAGGCTTTTGTTTGCGGCGCGGCCGTGGCGGCGCTGCGCTGCTCGCTGCGCTACTCGCTGCTAATGGGCCGGCCCGCTGCACAATAAAGTCATTTGAGGCTGCCGCGCGCACAATGCGAAAATGAAATTCGCGGAAACGCTGCTCCCGCCGCAGCCGCCGGTGGCATGAACTGCTGGGGATGGAAACACTGGGGTGGCATGAACATTCTAGAGATTCTTGATTTCCCCCAAAACAGCGAGTGCAATCGAGCCTTGGATCCACTGAGCTTTGGTTCGTCTCGTCGTCTCGGTCCGAACTCCGAACGACGGCTCCATTATTCTCCGCCGAGCAAGCCTTCTTTCCGTGTCGTTATGGGAACAGCGATCGGGCGGCGAGGAGGGCCGGTTTGTCTTGATCGGCGAATGGAGCGAACCCGCAGTCGGCGCGTGGAAACGGCGGCCTACAAACGGACGGAGTGAAGGGCCCAGGGGGGCTCTGCCGTGTAGCAACACACACTCACACATGCACCTTCTCTCTCACACACGAGCGTATTGCGACACGGAACACGCGCGTGTGTCGCGGGAACGGGCTTCATAACGATCGCTCCGGAGAAGCGGCTGGCCGAGGCGAGGTGGGGCGGGGCGGGGCGGCTGATAAATCCTTGGCGAGCGGACTGCTTTGCCTCTCTCTCTCTCTCTCTCTCTCTCTCTCTCTCTCTCTCTCTCTCTCTCTCTCTCTCTCTCTCTCTCTCTCTCTCTCTCTCTCTCTCTCTCTCTCTCCCCCTCTCTCTCCCTCTCTCCCTCTCCCTCTCCCTCTCCACACCCCCCTTCAGGTAATGCAATGACATTTCCAGCGGCGGGATAGTCCGGTGCTGATAAACCAGCCACTTTCTATTGGCGCGTGAGTGGCGATCGTATCGCGCTGCCGCCCCCAGCACGCCACGGCACGCCTTCACCCCCGGCACTTCTTAGGTCCGCCCCCGGTACGCCCCTGCCGCCACCTCTTTAGCACGCTGGCGCTCACAGCACCCCGCGATTTGAGGCAGTTGAGTACTTGGAAAATGTTCGTTTCCTATTTTCGGGACGCAAGAATGATTCTTTCTTGGAAGCGGTCGTTGCGATCGGACGACGACATATCCACCTCGATCAAAGCAGCCGTTGTCGTTGTCTGTCGCCGCCAACTCCCCCTCTCAGTGCGCGCTTCTTTTCGAGAAAGATTTTTGAGAGTCTGCGGATTGTTCCCCACACGGCGGCGTTTAATTTCATGCCCGATTAAAGATCTCGCCGGGTTGGCTAAAACCAGTTGCATCTAGGCGACGCAACGCGCTTCTTTCTCTCGCGATCTCTTCTTTCTCTCGCGATCTCTTCTTTCTCTCGCGATCTCTTCTTTCTCGACGGGACTCGTTCAGACTTCCTCCTCTTCCATCGACTGCTACCTCGCCGCCGCGTTTGCCTCGAGAAAGTCAGCCAGCCAGCCAGCCAGCCCGCCCGCCAGCCCGCCAGCCCGCCAGCCCGGCATTGGCGAGCGAGACGATCTCCAAGGGAGGAGGGGCAGGCCGGAGACGAGGCGGAGACGGGCGAGCTCGGGCGTTGTTCAAACAGTCGCTGCGATGACCTTTTCAATTTGTTATTGGTGCGGCCCTCTGCTTTCTCATCGTGAAGCCGTGAAGCCGTAAAGCCGTGAAGCGGTCCTGGGCCGAGCCCTGGGCCGCGGCCAACCTGGTGGCCACGCCTTGGTGCAGCCACACGGCAAGCCACACGAATTTGGGAATGATCGGGAACAATGGTGTGTCGGTGACGCCCTGCTGCTACCACTAGTACCCAGCAGCCGTCACGGCACGGTTTTCCCAGGAAATCCCTGGAAATCGATTATGCCGTTACTATAGGCTACCTGGGAAAACCAGGAACCGTTTTTGCCGTGATCCCGCGGTCACCCGGCAGCCCCAGCATCATCTTCACTCGTCGCACTTTGCGGCTGAAACGGATAAGGCCTCGCCGTGCCGAGCCGTGCCTCGCCGTGCCGAGCCGTAACGGACTGTGTGCCGCGCCGCAGATGGCTTTATTAATCAAGACTGCGTATTCTGTAATGGCTGCCGGATCGGTGCCACTGGCACGGGGATGGGGGAAGGGGGGAGGGGAAAAGGGAGGGGGGGGGTCGATCCTTTTTGTTTCACCAGTCCCGCTATGCACGGCGTCATCGCCGTCGTCGCCGCCGCCGCCGCCGTCGTGCCGTTTCCTTAGTGGGCCTTTCTTCATCTGGGGACGAATGTGCTGTCGCTGCTTCAAGAAGGGCACCGGCAGGATGCCGGCCGACGGTGTCGGCGCGCGCGGCTCGACCGGGCGGGGCGCCGCCTCAAGTAAGCCACCCTGCAGACTGAATCCTAGAGTCGTTTTCGTCGCTCTGTCTCTCTCGCTCCTTTGAGGAACGCCCCATGAGTGCGAGAGCGACTCTCCGAATGAGTCTGCTGGCCGAGTGCGCGGGGCGCCCCACCTGCCTGCCTCACGGCGAGTCGACACGCCACTGCCCTGCTCATATATGAAATTAGCGTGTATCCAGAAGTGTATCTGTCGCGCTTTCTCTCGCCGTCTCTGTCGCTCGCTGCACTACGCAATTAACGCTTCCTACTTGCGTCTCCTTTTCTCTCTCTCTCTCTCTCTCTCTCTCTCTCTCTCTCTCTCTCTCTCTCTCTCTCTCTCTCTCTCTCTCTCTCTCTCTCTCTCTCTCTCTCTCTCTCTCTCCTCCTCCAGTGTTTTTTTCTTTCGCTCCCGCTTCTCGCCGTCGTGGCCTTCGTTCCGTTTTCCGTAATGTCGCCACATTCTGCACAGCCACGCGGTGTCGCGCCGGAAGCGAGTTCGCCAGCCGTTTGCTTCCTGACGTCCCCGGTAGGTCCCTGAGTCCTCTTCGCCCTGCTCTCAGTGCCCTCCAACTCGCATGTTTGCCCCGCACTCAGCTCGGGCTGTACACTCTAGGTTGTGCACTCTAGCCCTGCGTGCATTCCAAGGCGTTTCTCCACAGACTCTACTCTCAAGGCTTTGTATCCTAGCTAGACTGTACTCTCTTGGTTTGACGACTGTGCACTCTTGGCTTCGCGCCCCAGACTGTACTATCCTGGTCTCACACCACTCAACACTGTACCCTCTAGGCTTTACACTCCCGACTGTACTCTCTTGGCCTCACACTCCAGACTGTACTTCTCTTTGAGCTCCCTTGCCTCACTGCACACTCCAGACCGACTCTCTAGACTGCACACGTGCTCCACACTTCCGGCTGTACACTCCCGGCCGCGGTGCCGCGCGTGTCGCCGGCCAGGCCTTGACCCGCTGCGTCCCCGCCATTGACCGAGGCAACGTGGAGGTATGACAGGCCGTGAATAAATTTGTCGCTTTGGGTTGTAATTTGCCCGGGCCGGGCCGTCCGCCCGTCGCGGATGGCAGCACAATGGGGGACGCGTCGCACACCGCGGACGAGCCGTGAAAACGCGGCATGGGGCGGGGCGTGCTGCTCTCCGCGGGACACGCGCGGGACACGCGTGCGCGAGGCGCCTCCAGGTAGAGGCTGTGCAGCGAGGCGAGCCACACGCGCGGCGGGCGCAGGGGAAAGAGGAAAGCCAGGGCGGGGGGCGGGGGGGGGGGCGGCCCAACGTGGCGCTACACTGGTGCCATGTTCGCGCTCGCCTCTTGCCGCTCCGTCGGGAAGGGTGACAGTGCGTCCCGGACGCCGTGACGGGTAGGCAGTCCCGCCGGGCGTGCGAGCGCAACGGGCCGGCCCGCCCGCCGGGCGCTCGCGCCCCGACGGAGTGCTTTAGAACCGGAGGCCGATGGAAACGTGACCCTGGTGACCGCGCTGTGTAAAGTGAGTACTTAGGAAGCCCCAGACCCGTTGACCGCGGCGGCGGCGGCGATAGCGATGGCGCCCCGATAGGCCCGCCCCTTGTTTCAATTCGCGCAGGACCAATATTCAAGGCCGAATTTCCATTTAACGGTTGGCGGTCGTTCGGCCGGCAGGCGCGCTTCCGATACGGATCGACCACCGGGTCGTGAATACTCGCGATTCGGCCGAGTCGCGTTTTGGAATTCAAGCAGCTGCGTTCGCCTTGCCTGCGCGCCGCGAAAGGCAAGAAAGAAATAGCGAGAGTTTGAAAACGGTGGCGGGCGGGCTGCAGTTTGTTGCGGTCCCTGCCGAGGGCCCTGGCGCCGAATCTGCGCGCTTGGCACGGTCACGGCACGGCCTCCGTCTCTGGAAAGGCAGCGGTTAGGTTTCTCTATTCAACCATTTAAAAAAATCCAGGAAAAGATTATTTTTTTTTTTTCAGAAAATGTTAACTTTAAAGATGATAAATATTTGTGTGATATAGAAAAGCTGCGCTACCTTAATACGATGTTCTCCACCACAAGGCGGGGTCATAAGCAGATCGTGCAGCATTTTCGAAATGTTCCAGACGTTCCCTCGGGTGGTGAGCGGGAGGGGGCAGGGGGCACACCCTTCTCACTGAAAGCGTGGAGATTTATGGTGATTCTGGTGCCGCCCCTGCTGCCGTTGGCCGGGCCTCAACGGACTGCCTCCGCCGCGGCGTGCCGCTCGAACCTGGTTTACTGGAAGGCTAAATACCGTCCTGTCGAGGGGCGTTTGTGAAACCATTCCTCGCCGTGATGAGATCCACTCTCGGCCACTCTATAGCGGCTCTGGAGCAGTGCCAGTGCCGTGCTGGAGCCGTGCTGGAGCCGGACAAGTGGGGCACGGTGCGGCGTGGGCATCTTTGGCGATGGAGGTCGTAATCAAAACGGCGCGCAACTCCAGTGCTTTGCGGGGAAAATGAGCGACGTGACGCCGCGGGTCGGGTTCGCGGGTCGCGCCCCGCGCTCAGCGTTTTAGTTCCCGGACGGCGGAAAGCCGAGCGCCTCCAGTTCGACGGCCGCGCGGGGCTCAGCAAACCAGCAACTCTTGGATGTCATTCACCAGTCGACGCGAAAGCGAAGCGGTGCACTGCTGACGACTCTGGGAACCACCACCGCCACCGGGCCGCCCGAACGGCAGCAGTGGCGGCGGCGCGCGGCCGTCGTTCTGATAGAGCCTCCGTCTTTCTCGCCCGCGGAAAATGAAATTTGCCTGCTTGCTCGGCGCGGTCGCCCCCATTAGCGGGTAACGGGTGGCGGCCTTTACGGCGGCCTTTACGGCGGGCCGCGGGAGCCGGCCGGGAAAACGGCGCAAATTAGTTTTTGCTTTCCTCTTGTGAAATCTGTAACAGCGACTTGTTGACACGGGCCGACGCGCGCCGCGGCGCCCCCGCGGGCATTGTCTGGTAAGGTTGGGAAACGACGTGTGCGCGCTGCGCGCACGAGCCTAGCGCAACCGTCGTGGAAGCCTACGCCCTGGATGGCCTGCCTGCAGCGCGGCGCGGCCCAGCGCGGGGCGGTGCGGGGCCACGGCGCCGAGGCTGGGGACAGCTAGTGAAAGTGCAGGCCGTGAGAGCATCTCCCCGCTGCAGCGCGCTGCCGGCGCCACGACATCGCCCTTGTCATCGGGGCGCTCCTCCCTGCCGACACCAGCTGCACTCGCCCCGTGCTTCACACCGCGCATGCGGACAGTAGCCGCCGGTAGTCCTGCGTGCGCAGTGCGTGCTTGGCGTCCGACCGCTGTCCGCGATTCCGTCGGCGGGCCGTGGGGCTAGGGTTCTAAAAACGCGTGAAAAATAAATTAAAAAAAAAAAAAAAAAAAAAACATGGAATTAAAACTTTTTTTTTTAAAAAAAAAAAAAGAAAACGGATAAATATCTTTTTGGCTCAACAATGTCACAGACACGGTTAGCGCGAAGGTGGGTGCACTATGTCAGATTTTAGTCACAATTTATGAACGTTGTTCACACGTACTGATACAAAAAAAAAGAAAACATGCAACTTTTTTTTTTCGTTACATAGTAAGAACTGGATACCTTTCAACTATTCCATGCTGATATTGATGGCAATTCATCAAATATAGACCTCGCTAGCAAGTGAAAGAAGCTCAAAAAGCCCTTAAACATCCAAAAATAGTCAAAAAAGGTAAAAAAAAGAATTTTTTCCGTGTTTTTCTGGAAAAATTGCCAAAATAAAAAGCCGAAAAAAACCGGTTTTTTTCCCCATATTTTTCATGGTTTTTTTTTTTACTTTTGGAACCCTACGTGGGGCGTTGTCGGTGCGGAAAGTTGCCATTCCGGAATCCGGATTCTCGATGAACTTGTGGAAGGGCAGCGCGACACGGCCAGTGAAAGTGCCCGCCCGCCCCGCCGCCCGCCGCACGCATCGGCAGAGTGAATCGGCGGACGGATGGACGCGAAGGGCTCGTCGCGCAGGACGGCGGCTGCCGGGAAGAAATGGCGTGCGGTAAACTTGTTGCGTCGCGCCGTTTTGAAAAGTGGCCGTTTGGCGGCGGGTCCTCGGCCTCGGCTGCACGGCGGCCTCGCGGCGCCTCGAAGGTGAAATGCATTACGGAGACCAGCCGCAGTGCGCCGATCGGCCGATTGGTCATGCGACGGGCGGGACGACGGGCGAGACGCGGCGGCCCGCTGCATGGCTGCGCCTCGCTGCATGCCCTCCCGCCCGACCCGAGTCGATTCTTTTCTTGCTGCTGCTGCGCCGTTTCACTTTTCGGAGTGGGACGAGGGAGAGCTTCTTCTGAGCGCGGCGTCGTCGAGCCGAGCTGCGGGGCCGGGGCGGCCAAGCCGAGCCGAGCCGGAACCCAAGTGAAAGTGTACGCCCACTCGACTGCTCGGACCGGCCGGGGCCCTGCAGCCTGCGCCGCCCCGCGCCGCCCCGCGCCGCCCCGCCCTGCAGCCAGCCAGCCGAACTTCCTGTCTGGGCAAGGGCGAGGGGTCCTTGCCTGCAGATCCTGGTCCTGGTGGTCCTGGGCCACTCGTCGCCTCGCCGCTTGCCTTTGTTGCGGGGGCCGTCGGGCGGCACAGGAAAGTCGTCTTGTAGCTCGGTCTCTGTCGCACTCATGTGGCACGCCGGAAGGGTGCGAGAGGGACAGGCCGCCGGAGCGCTCTTCTGAGTCACCGCTTTGAAGAGTGAAACCCGTCACTCTCTCGCAATCCCGCCTCAAACATGTTTCGCCCGAAATCCAGTCAGCTGACTCTAAAGCTGACGGGTACGTACATTCGCCGCTCTCCTCGTCCATCTCGCCCCTGTCGCGTGCACAGTGTACAGAAGGGCGCCCGGTTTCTCCCCGCTCTGGTTACAGTGCGAGTCTGTGGCGCTGAGTAGTCTCTGTAGTGTAACTGCAAGCCACCAGGTTCCGCCCGCCGGGGATGCAGCTACGCCACTGCCGTGCGGCGCTTGGGATGGCCCATCACTGGCCTTTAATTAGAGCAATTTAATAGACGTAATGGCGCCGCTGAAACTGGACGCGGTTGGTGCGGGTCGGGGCCTCGACTCGCCCCGACTCGGAGTCTCTACTCGGAGTCCACTCGAGGCTGGCGGCGGCGCGGGGTGGGGCGCGGCGGCCCACAGAGCCCATCCGATACCATGTGCAGCGAGTGCAGTGGCGGCAGTTTCACCTCGTTTCATATTTGGGTTAGCTGCTGCCCCGGCGACCGCCGCCGCGGCTTGGTGGGGGCCGCGGCGTGGTGGGGGCCGCTCCGCCTGCGCCGCTCTCTCTCGGCGGGCTGCGCTGCGCCGCGGCCCGTCCGACCTCAGTCTTGCCCTGCCTTCTCGCCAGTGAGCCCGTCCGTGTGTGTGTCGTTGTGCGCGTCGCGGAGTGGCTAGGCCCCGCGGCTTTGGGCCCCGCGGGCATGGGCCACGCCATGGGATAGGCGGCCCGCTCACAGGCTCACGATGAGCCCGGCCTCCCAAGGCGGCCTGCAAGTGGAGCGCTACATTGGCACCTGCCTCATCTCCAAGGCGGACGCTCCCCGCTACCCGCACCATGGCACCTGGGCTGGGCTGCCCCTCATCTCCATGGTGCAGCCCCGGAGGAACAAGCCGCCCCCGCAGCAGCACCCACAGCAGCACCCGCAGCACCCGCAGCCCGCGAGGTCCCCGCTGTCGCGGCTCGCTATCCACACTCAGGGCGCGCCCCTCATACTAGCCGGCCGCTACAACAACCGCAAGCATGGACAGCCGAACGTTCAAAACAACCAGGGCCTCGGCCAGCAGCCTGTCGGCCAGCACCCAGTTGCCCACAAGGGAGGCCCGCGCGCCCACCGTCCTTTGGCACCACCGCCATGTGGACCCTTGGGGCCGGTGCCGTGCGGGCCGTGTGGGCCGTGCGGGCCTTTGCCGCCCGCGGCCAGCAAGCAGGTGGTGGGCTCGGCCAGCAGCGACAGCCTGAGCGTGGCCAGCGACGAGAGCTCTGGCCACTCGGAGAACAGCCTGCCCCGCATCATCAAGCCGCGCAAGCGGCGGAAGAAGGACCGGAAACCGCTGCAGCTGGCCTCGGACACGGCCACTGCGCCGGCCTCGGACACGGCACCCACCCACGCGCCGACAACGCCAACGCCGGCCGCCGTGCCCACCGTATCCCTGAGAAGCCTGGGAGGCGAGGCGGAGCAAGCCGACGAGCCCAAGCTGCACCACGACTTCGACGAGGTGAAGGAGCACGAGTCGGCGGACGAGGCCGTGCTGCTGTGTCAGTGCCGCTACTGCGACCCCGCCGGCCTCATCTGGGACGTGGACCAGAACTGCTACTCGCCGTTTCTCACGCCGCAGCCCTTGTCGAACCTCTTCATCTCGGACACGTCGGCGCGGTTCCCTGACCTCGGTCACCCCGACCTCGGCCATCCCGCCGCCGTCGGCACACGTGGCGGCTCGGACCTGCTGCTGCGACGCAGCTGGAGCGAGCCCATGCCGTCGAGGAAGCACTCGGAGAGCAGCGACTCGCAGGACAGCGACCGACGGACCCCGCCATCGCGTCAGGCGCTCGAGGTCTCGTCCGAGATCGTGACGTCGCACAACGGCCACCGAGACATCGAGATCAAGTTCTTCTCGGCCCCTACCTCGGCCTCGGAGCTGGATTGCCGGCAGTGAAGTGTGCAAGTCTGTGTTTATGCGTGTGTGTGTCTGTGTCCGTGCCTGTGCGTGTGTATGTGTGTGTGTGTCAGAGAGAGAGAGAGAGAGAGAGAGAGAGAGAGAGAGAGAGAGAGAGAGAGAATGAGCATGAGAAAATGGGAGAGAGAGCAAGGTCGAACACAGAGTCCCTGCGCATGTGTGTCAGTGCTGCAAGGAATATGCTACCAACCGGATTAAGTGTAGTGCTGTGCCCTGATTGGATTACCAAGGAATCCCAAATGATCGTCTTTGGATTGTGTGTTTATATCTCGCCAAGCGGCCATATTTCCTCTGGATAATATGTGAAAACCTCTTCAAACGGTATATGTATAAACCAAATCAGTAAGCTCTGAAAAGTTTCTATTAGCGTTTCTGTCTGAAGTAGAGCGAAGAAGGTGAATAGACCGTAGAGTATGTACTTAACTGAACGACTCCTACACACGTGACAGTACGTACCGACACAGCACGCGAGGCCTGGGCGCTGACACACTGCAGGACGCAACGACCGACAATGCAACGGGACTGCTGGTGTCTCCTTGAACTCTTTCCGAATTTCCCTCGAGACAAACTTCCTTTTCTCACTATCGGTTTCATGATTTTATTTTGGTGGAGGCCACTTTGCATCGCGATCATTAAATTTTGCATGCTAGATTTCCTCTTTGGGCGGCCTGGTCGGAAACAATGTCAATGAGTGTTTGACACGGCCCGGCCTTGCTCCGACTCCCCCGACCCACATACTCTTATCTCGCCTCGTTTATCCTGAGGTGAGCGGCGAGGCGAGGCGGCCAGCCAAGGGAGGGAGGAGCTCGCGAAAGCAAGACAGAACACCAAGTTCCCAGACGAAGCATGACGCTGCAGCACTACTTTTTCCTTTACTTTCCGTGTGCAGACTGACCTCCCCCGTGCAGTGAACGTAGAGTTTTGCATTGATTGTCAACGGCAGGCAGCTAATGACCCCCCAGGTGAAAGTCCGGCCGGGCCGCCACGTGGGGGTGAGCGCTCGCGTGAAAGTGACGGACGGACATCCTTGACCCAGGCCAGCCACTGGCCAGCCCGACGTGGTAACCTTCTTGTTGGATCGAGCCGGCCACTCGAGTGACTGGCTTCAGTCGCCTCTAGATTGATTTGTTGTTTAAGTTTATGGCATCTGTTGTTGAGGCGCGATAGGGAAGACTGCTGTTTGTACAAACGTGTATAAAGGTTAATGTGGTGATGGCGATGCACTTCAATAGGTTCTATTTTCTCCTCAACACGCCGGACTGCCTGACGCCCCGACTGGGCCAGCCGTCCCCCGTGTTGCAATTAATTCAGCCACCAGGTCGTGGACAAAATGTCATTTCTTTAAATTATTTATTTCACTTACTGAGTTGTTTTGGCTCCTAAAATGAGCAAAGGTCTCGATGCTGCTTTGTTCTCGACCGAATGGCTGTTAATCGTTACTTTGTTTAGCGGGGTTAAGTCTTCATTTCTGTTTGTATATAGTTTTTGTACCTAATTTGGGGAAAATTGTGTATATTTGTTGTAGGTAGGGGTCGTATTTTCTTGCAACTGTCTATTTACTCGTGCGTTATCTTTGGAAGAGACAATGCGAAACTGCAAAACCTAAAACCGCGCTTCGCGCTGCCTCTTTCATTTGCAAACGAAAATGTGCTTTGTTTTCATTTTTTTCCGTCTTGGTATGTTTTTGTTGCGTATGTCCTGAAATAACATGTCCACCGTTCTGCTTGACAGTCCATTGAATATTTATTGACAATGAGGTACTAGGGTGGGATGGAGTTTGGCAATAGTCGACTGGGAAGCTTGACGTACTTTCTTGTTATTTTTTTTGTATCCCGAATCTGTGATATTGACTAGAGAACAAGCTAGCCTAGTTCTCGTACAATCGTGGTGCGACGTACTGAGAATCGTTGTTTTCACGCGCGATTGTACCAGGGGCCGTTCTGGTTTACTAAACGTTCGAGAAATAATCATTCAAAACTGATAAAATGTGCGTGTAAAATATATCTTTTGCGGCCAACTCGATCTGTATTTATGGCAGCAAGAGCGGCCCCTTACTATGCCCCTCCCTAGATCAAATAAAAAGGCGATCTCTCACGTAGGCACTGTGTGTACCTTATGTGGATCCTATTTATTATTTATTTTGTACATGCGGCCGTATCGTGAGTCTTTGATTCTCTGTGTGTTTTGTTGTTGAGATTTATTGTGTGTGTAGAATGATTGTACAGTACCATTGTGTTATATTTGTTATCTCAGAGTAACCTGATAATTAAGTGCATTTTGATCTTAGTACCTAGGGTGGCTCCCTATATTTTGGCTTGTTAGTTTATCTACCTGTGCGTTCGGTATACATGAGTGATTGGCTTCAAAATGATAAGCAGCTTGTGCACTCGTGATGGATTGTCAATTATTAATCATCATAGAATATCAGAGTCCATGCCCAATTTCTGAAAAAAAGCAAATGAAAAGAAATGTTTGTCGCCATTGACGATTTACCTACCGTTTACTTTGTAGTGACTGCTGAATCTGCTCTGTATTGTTAGCTTTACGATGTGAGTTCGTTTTGTTCATAGACTGAAATATACACACAATGATTGTACATCCTACCCTTTTCGTTTTTCTTTCTTCATTGAAGAGACGACACTCCGGCAGCGTAACTGCGCCTGCGCCTCGACACGAGCACTCAATTAAAAGTATATAGCTCTGCCGTGTGTAGGCAGGCGGCGTGCTGGCTGAGATTCCGAGGCGCTGGCATTTAGCTCCGATGTAGGCCAGCGCGCTGTCTGCGCTCGGCTCTACTCGGCTGGCCGTATGGCCGCTACCCGCCCGCAAGCGCTGGAGCTGGAATCGTTCCAAAACTCTGCGACGGCTGCGTGGCGCACTGCGCACTGCGTGCTTTGCGTGGCGGATTGCGAGTCGCTGCCACTTGGGATTAGCGCGACTGCTGTTTCATTGGCCGGCGGCGTTGCGTCACGGAGGGCTTTCCGCGCGGGTCGCCGGTAACGACTGTTTTTTTGTTGCGTTGCGAGGCTTTTGGCTAGGTTCACACGGCCCCGCGGTCTTCTCCAGCTTCGGCCGGCCAAAGCCTCGGCCGCTTAGTGTGGCGCAGCTGTGGTAAAATCTCAAGATGTCAGGCCGACGGTGAGCGTGACAAACGTCACACGGCCGAGATTACTCCATTTTAATATTGGATGTCTGAAGTTTGTTATTTCATGTACAACGCTCGCACCGACGTTCGCTGACCGTTTGTGAGGGATAGAAACGGATGAAACTAAATTCAATTTTCTCGTTATTTTTCTCTCTCTGCCTATCGGGGCGTTTGGAACTTGTTCTTTCTTCTTCTTTTTTCCGAACTCGTGCACGGTGTGCGGCCGTACCGGGCCGGTCGCTGCAATCGGGCCGGCGGTCCGGCCGGTCCAGCCGGTTTGGCACCTGTGCAATGCGCCGCTCGGCGTGCACCTAGCCGTGAATATGCCGTGCCACTTTTTCAAAATGTCTTATCGGCCGCGCCGCGGTGGAGGCCCCCGTGTGAGGCCCCTGTGGGGGCTCCTCTGCGTCGCGCCGGTCTCGCGGCAGCGTTGGCATACCCAGAGACGTGTGCCAGCGCCGTGTTTCGGACTCGTTAATCAGCGGGGCGGGGCGGGGCGGCCGGCGACACGAGGGCTGGCAGAGCAGAGGCTGTGCATACACGGCCCCGCGCCGCTCCGCTGATCGGGGTCGCCATTGTTCGCGACCAGGTCGGCCTGCTCTGGGCGCGGCAGGCGCGGCAGCCTCCAGCATCGCGGGGGAGGACGACGAGGGGCGCGCCGTCCGACGCTCCCTCCGGCCGTCCAGCGGCGGACAGCGTGGTGATGACGCACTCCGTGGCGCACGGCTCGGCTCGGCTCGCGTGGAGGGGCGTTGCCGGCCAGATCGCTCCGGATACGTTCCGAAAGCACCACTTCCGGGCACGTCGGCCGCCGCTGAGCCCCAAGCTACCCGCCGCGCCGCCCCGACACTGATAATTGTGCAAAAGTGAAAAAGTAGCTCATTGAATAATGTGCGGCGTCTCCGTTAGGCGCGGCATGCTCTGCTTCCCGGGCACTGCTGGGCCGCTCGGCGCCGGACAGACATCGCAGTGTGGCGTGCGACTTGGTTCGGCGACTGCTGGGAGGGCAACGCGGCACCCAGCGGACTGTCGTAATCTGGATTAGTCGCGGATGGTGCTGCTGGGTAGTGCGTAATGCCAGGGAGAAGATGGATCGCCGTGTTATTGGGAGGCGGGCGGGGCCGGCCGCGTCTCGACCTTTCCGTGCCCGCCAGCCTCGTGTACACTGCCCGGACGACCGGCCGGCCTGCACCTGTTGTTGTGTTGTGTTGTCACAGTGCGGCCACTGACGGAAGCTTCTCTTTGTTCCCACCGGCGATGACATCGGGCTCTTATGGGTTGAATTCACGGACAGCTTCAACAAGCTACATTGAATTCTTTCTGAACGTGACTCTCTCTCAGAAGGGCATGGGCGAGTGACGCCGGCTGGGCGTAGGGCCTTGTTTGCTGCGTATGGTGGTCGTTGCACCGCCACCGTGGTGTTGTTCCTTCGAGTCGCCGTGCGTCGCCCCGTCGCCACGCTGGGGCACGGCAATCGCTAGCCGGCCCGGAGGAGTTGCATAACTCCTACCTCGCCATCCCTTGCAGCCAGGCAGGCAGCCTGGTCCCCGCTCTCGCGAGTCTCCGGCAAAATTCCAGTGACGCTCCAGCAAGCCTAGGTAAATTCCTGTTACAGCCCAACAAAACGGCTCAGGAACATTCCAGTGACAGCCAACAAGACTCGCTGGACGAAGGGACTATGGCGGGAGGTATTAGGAGGTCGGACCGGCCGATTGGGACCTCTATGTTAGGCGGTGTTGGGGTCAGACAGGCCCATTAGGACCTCCAACCTAATAGCGACAGTAAGTCTGCAACCCGCCGGGCGCTAGACCGCGGGAGTAAGCGCCGCGGCAGGCTTGTGCGAGGCTGGCTCCGAGGCGCTCGCTTGTTACAAGAGAGCTATCAACCGGCCGCGCATTGTGGGCCGCAGACTGGCGGGCAGGCCGACGCTCTTGCTGACAGGAGGCTGGATTTGACGGCAGGGGCGCCTTTGTCGACCACTGCAAACAGGCAGCCCCGGCACCCGGCAGCAGTGTGATTCAGAACCGTGCCCTCGTCGCTCTGTCCCTCGCACGGGAAGCCGCCACGGTTGCGAGGGAGACGACGGCGCTGTTCTGACAGGGACGGCCGCGAGGGCGCCCATGTCAGACTGATTCCGCACACTCGCAACGCCGCATGAGAGACAGAGAGAGAGAGAGAGAGAGAGAGAGAGAGAGAGAGAGAGAGAGAGAGAGAGAGAGAGAGAGAGAGAGAGAGAGAGAGAGAGAGAGAGAATAACAGCGAAAGCGCTGTGCTGGCCGGCGCGCTGCCATTACGTGGCGCGAGGCTCTCGATGGGCCGCTAATTGCGCACTCGCCTCCTTGAACCGGGCGCTGCGCAGCTGTCGTGACCTTGGGCAGCGCGCGCCGCGCACTGTGTCAACGGTCTGTGCCGCGCCCGCCCTCCACTCCGTCATTGCTGCCCTATCGAGTGGTCGATGGGCGCGCTCTGTGTGGACCGCGGTGGACCGGCCGTCCCAAGGCCTCGCTGTTGGCGCTTCCCCTTGGCACCTGCATGTCGTCCGGAAATAAACACGGAGCGCGGCTGGAAAGGGAGGGAGGGGGCCCCAGCCGGGGCTCCAGCCGGGGCCCCAGCAGGCCGATCACAATGATACGACGTTTCTGTCCATTGGCTCAGCTCGGCACGGCTCGGCTCGTTCGGCCTGCGTCTTAATCAGACGTGCGATCGTGCGACGGAGCCCCCTTTGTTAGCACGTCTGGGCTGCTGTTGCTGGAGGACGCGGTGCCGGGGTGGGGGGGGCGCCGTGCCCCGCCGCGCCATGCTGCGCCTAGAGGGCCACCCCTCCGTAGCCGTCCCGAGCCATAGCCCTTTGTCGAACGCCCCACGGGCTGGCCGAGGGCTCGTCGCGTAATTCTGCCTTCTTTTCCATTAAGCATCGAATTTTGGACGGATGTAGGACGTAAACGACAGGTCGGCTGCGGATGAACAGCCTGACGTTGAGATGATTGCAACCCTTTTTGCGGGCGCTGGGCAGCAGGGCGATCGCCACTCACCCTGTGCGAGCCGTGCCGAGAGTTCCACGAGTGACAGATGGTGCGCGCCTCTTGTGCGTGCGCGAGGAGGGGGGAGAGAGAGAGAGAGAGAGAGAGAGAGAGAGAGAGAGAGAGAGAGAGAGAGAGAGACAGACAGACAGACAGACAGACAGACAGACAGACACAGACAGACAGAGAGCTGCTGCGATGCTTGCGACCGGGCTCACCAGGAAGAGGCTCTCGCAGTGCAGTGCGATGGCGGTGGCGATAGCAGCTCGGCACTCTAGATTACGGGCCGCACTAGCGCGTTGGCGGAGCGGTTATCGACGGCAACTTGTCCGCGGCCATCGCATCTGTTAACGGGGCCCTCCAGTGCGGCCCCGGGGCTGCTGGCCAGCCGAATGCGTCGACCCGCGCGACGGAGGCCAAGGTGACCGCGGCCGAGAACACGGGCTGTTGATTGGTTACGACGACGGAAAGTGTCGTTGCTGGACAAAGCAGTGCAGGAAAGTGAAAGACAAGTGTCTGCCGGACGGGACTGCCTGGCAGGCAGTGCCTGCAGCCCGGAGAAAGCGCAACCAGCAGGCAGGCCGGCAGCACGCAGGCAGGCAGCCTGGCTCGGCGAGAAAGTCCCTGAAAACGCCGCCGCCGTGGCGGATGTGTGGAGCCGCGGCGAGGGCGGTGGTTGGAATCGGTGGCTAACGGACTCCAGAAATATATTTGCACCGAAAATCAGAAAAGACAATGAAATATAATAGTGTTAACAGCAAGACATCTGAATTCCTACGTTCTTCGGCCAACCCCCCGCTTTCGGGCGGCCCGTTTACATCTTAAGCGAGACTTCTCTTGCCCGCGAATACTCTCTCTCTCTCTCTCTCTCTCTCTCTCTCTCTCTCTCTCTCTCTCTCTCTCTCTCTCTCTCTCTCTCTCTCTCTCTCTCACACACACACTCACACACACACACACCTACACCCACGCGTGCTCACGTGCGCGCTGAGCCTTTCGTGCGATTTCCCCGAACTTCCTTTGGCGCGATGCGCATGCCGCTTTGGCAAAACAATGGCGGCTAGTTGCGTGCGTGATCGGCGTGATCAGAAAAAAAAAATTTAAAAAAAAAAAACAAGAAAATATATGCGGCGAGGAAAATAGATGAAACACGCGCCGCGCGAGCCATGGGTCGAAAAGTCCTCTC
>CM060086.1:20654279-20659279 GCA_030522485.1 Stenchaetothrips biformis | reverse complement strand
CGCGTGGGCGAGCGGCGCAGCGCCAGGTGTCGCCGTGGGCCGGCCGTGGGCCCGCACTGCACGCCATGATGCATTGGGGACAATCGTTTAGAGGCGGAGGCTAGGCGTCTGGCCAGGCCGGAGTAAGTGAGGCGGACAGGCGCGGTCCCATTGTCATTTTCGAAATCCTCGGCGGGTCCGTCTCATCGTCTCGGCTTTCCCGCGATGTGCGGGGCCGCGGGGCAGCGGGGCGGGGCCATCTCTCTCCAGGGCCCCGCTCCGCCCCCGTATCTAATGGAGGACTCGAGTCCGGCCACGCACGCCCGTCCCTTTTCAGGGCCAATTCCTTAATTCCTGGACCAGACTTTCCAGCCGTTGCCGGACGCGCGGAACGTGCGGGTCGCCCACCGGCGGCGGCCCGGGTGTTGGATGAACAAGGACCTGCTCGGCCTCGCGGCGTTGGCCTGCCCTAGGCGGTAAGGCGAGACCCATGTCGGCCTCGACGCCCCGGCAGCGCAGCACTGACATTTGCTGAACCACAAGGGAGGCTTGAGACGCCGGCTGCTCCCAGGGGACAGCCTCCAATTACCTCGGGGATACGCAGAGGACGAATAAAAACCATTCACCCGGATCGCCTCTCTCCAAGCAGCCCACCGCAAGGGCCTAGGGCCCCGGACAGGCCCTGCATTTTTGAGGAAAACTAAGGCTCTAGAGTTACAATTAGAAGCTCTAGGACAGAATAATTAAGTGTTGGACCCACTTTTAGGTTTCGATTGTTTGTGAGATGGGCGCGATGGAGAGCCGGTTGTGCTTATTTAGCCGGCTGGGCTCGGAGATGAGTTGTTTGAGGACGGCAGCGCGCAGTTTCAGGGTTGTCCCCCTTTTCTCCGAAACGCCAGCGTGTCGTTTCTGCTAAAGGTACATGTCACGGTGGGTCGGCCGAGACGTTTGGCTGGACGTCCATGCTGGACGCGAGGTCCCCCGTCGCGTTTAGAGGCCACTTGACACGTGGGGGGGCCCCCGCTCACGCGCGGCACAGTTCGCCAAGGTCGTCTTCCCCTTTCCTGGATTGGGCCA
This sequence comes from Stenchaetothrips biformis, assembly GCA_030522485.1. Classification (NCBI taxonomy): domain Eukaryota; kingdom Metazoa; phylum Arthropoda; class Insecta; order Thysanoptera; family Thripidae; genus Stenchaetothrips; species Stenchaetothrips biformis. The sequence goes on along the minus strand of CM060086.1, from coordinate 20,658,223 downwards.
GATGGTGGGTGGGTTGGCGGCGCCGCGCTAACTCGAATCCGACGGCCGATGCGGCCGGTGCGGCGGTGCCCAAGGCCAGGCCGGGCGGCCGCTGCTCGATTGCCCGGAAAAAAACCAGCGGATTTTGTTTGCATTGGGGCCGGTCGGCGCGACGCCAATGGCAGCGTCACAGCCAGCAGATGGCGGCCCGCCGACTCGACATCCGCACCGCACCGCCAGGTATGGCCGCGGCCTGAAGCCTGGCGCCCTTCATTGCGGAGCGCCGGCCGGCTAGCCGTTTCGGGCCTATCTGGGAGCGCGGGGTCACGAAAGCGGGGAGGAGAGGGGAAACCTGCACGTGCGTTTATTGGCGGACCCGACGCTGCCCTCGCGGGTTGTTCTCGGCGGTGATGCCTCACGGCGTGCCTTACGGTATGCCCTCACAGTATGCCTTTCCGGTATGCCTTCCAGTATTGGCCTCACGGTATGCCGTCGCGGTTTGCCCCTCACGGTTTGTTCCGCGGTTCGCCTCGCTTGTTTCGTTGCCCCGCTCTTTGGGTCCATTGGGAGAGTCACAACTTGGCGGCCCGCCGTACCTCGCGGCTGTGCCTCGCTGGGTGCACCTCGCGGCCGTTCGTCGCTGCGTCCGTCCGTCACTGGCGTGGTCGCGTAGGCGACCTAATACGGGGAACCTTGCTTGCCTGCGCCGTGGCGTGCCGCACTCGTGACCTTGCCGGCCGTTTTAATCATGGATTGTTACAGCGACGTGGTGTGCGGCGCCGCGTGCCGCGCTGCGTAGCAGCAGGCGCCGCGGTGCGCGCCTCCACCCGGCTACGGAGCGTCCTGCCGTGATTTGGCCGTCGTTGTCGTGCGGAGGGTGGGCGGCGGCGCTGGCAGCAGGCGGACTCCCAGCAGGCGCACTGCAGGCGGATCGGTAGAATTTGCACCAATTCCAGCGACGCGCTGAGGGGGCCGCGCGGTCCCACGCTAGCGCCTGGCGGCCGGGGCGCACGTGTACCGTACCCAGTTTTTGTAGGTTTAGTGTCGGGTGGTTTGTCGGACGCTGCATCTGGCCATCGTAGTACGTGCGCGTCGTCCTTTCACTCCCGCGGCGCGGCGGGGGCCGCGGCCGTGGTGGACGGACGAACGTGGACGGACCGAATGGACGGAAGACGGACGGACAGTTTCCCACAACATTGATCCCAGTTCATCTCCTTTCTCTCGTGAGGGATCTCGGCGGAATGGGTGCTACAACGAGATGGCCTTGTGGGTTCATTTTCCTCTCGGCCTCTTTACTTTTTCGGGGTTTGCCGTGCCGAGCCGCGCCGCGCCATGCCGCGCGGGGCCGTGGTTGCCGTTAAAGAGGTTGTCTACACCGTCCAAGTAGTGCCGCTCTGTGTGGCCGCGTTGGCGCAGAGCGGCGCAGAGCGGCGCAGAGGAATGTGTTCCGCGCGGCTGGGACGTCGTCGTGCGGTGGGCCGTATTGCCGCCGCCACGTGCTCGTGTGTGCGTCAGTGTGTGTATGAGATGTGCGTGTATGCGCGCGAACCTGTGCGTGTGCGCACTGGTTACGCCCTATTCTACACGCCGTCCCGCGATCGCGGCGCGCAACACTTCGCCGTGGTGCATTTGATCGGCCACATGGGGTCCCATCAATGGCATGCATGCGAGGCCCCCACCTCCTCCAGGGGGGCGGAGACGCAATGCCAGGTCCGCGTCGTGCCGGCCGGCGCCTGCCTGCGCGTCGTGTAGTGCCCGGCCAGCGCGCGGCCATTGTCCCGGGGCCGCACTTGTTTCGCTGCTGCTGTTGTTGTTGTTGTTGTCGTTGTCGTTGTTCGTCTGCGGTGGTCGTCGATTTGCTCTTCAAACGTGCGCCTTTTCGTCCTGCCCGCAGGTGAGCCTGGCGGTGAGTCACGGCGGCGTGCGGGAACGTTGATTAGCTTCCTTGGGCTGGTGTGGCGTTGAGAGCGGACGGCGAGCTCGGGCCGCAGGAGCGTGGGGTCGTAACAGCGCCGCCGACCCGCCGGGAAAAAGGGCCGGGGCAGGGCTAAGGGGCAAGGAGGGGGGCGAGGGAGCGTCCGCGCCGCGTCCCTTGCGTCCCTCAACGATTCCTCGCGGGGACGCCCTGGATGGTCCGATCATGTGCGCTGCGGACTGGCGACCTGCGCGGCGCGGTGTGCTGAGTAGTATAGGGCATGGCATTGTAAGCGACATTGTCTGAGCTTTTCGAACAAGACCTTTGCGACGTCCGCTAGGCTTCCGCCAGCCAGGCATCGGCCGGCCATATTGGCTCGGGAGTGCTTGGCGCGGTGCTTAGCTTACGTCGGCAAGCTGTTTGCGGTTTGTTAAATGTAATTTGCGTGCGGCGCTAGTGCTGTTAATCGGTAGGGCCGGCGCGGTCGGGGCCGCTGCTGCGGCTCCGTGACTCTGGGCAGCGCTAGTCCCGAGCGGGCCGCGGCCGCACTATGCGTGTTACCGCGCCGTGCCGGTGCCCATCAAGGCCCCTCCGTTCCCAGGACACGTCGACGGTCGCAAATCGAGTTCGGCTCGCGCGGTTTGGCGGTCGGACCGGCCCGACTGGCCGGCAGCGCTGCTGGCCGCCCCAGCTCAGCGGGCCCCAGCCGCCCCAGCCCGCCCAGCGTCCCCGGCGGGCCTTCCGAACCGTCACAGACACTTTCCCCTGACGGTAATGCAGTTTGCGCGGACGGCCGACCAGGGCCGACGGGGACGAGGACAGGGGTGGTCGCGTCGCCCTGCCACCGCCACCCTGAGGAGCGCTCTCGGCGCCGAGGTTTGGACGCGCTACTCTGCCGGATTTGGCGTGCCGTGCCGCACCGCGTGCGTGGCCTTGGCGTGACCCGGCCGCGCTGCCCGCACGCCAGCGACACGCCAGCGGCACCGCAGTCTCTCTGGGATGGCGGCGTCCCAGAGGCGCCACGGCGCGCCGGCGCACCAAGGGAAAGGCTGGTCCAACGCGTCGCGTCCTTTATTCAAAATCCGTGACTCTGCGGCGCGCTGCCGTGTAACCTTTGCCTGCCTCTACTGCCTCTGGCGCGGCGACCGCGGCTTGCATCACGCCGCGCTTGCCGTGCCTGGGATAGCAGCCCTGCGCGTCGGGGCCGTTCGATGTACTACTACAGCTATACTGTGCAACTACCCCGATAAAAAAAACTCATTTCAAAGAAAAAAATTATTGGTAAATTTTTGTTATGTCGAGGGATTGAAGATAAAAGTGCGCAAAGGGTTTCCCTCGGGTTATAAAACTCGTTGTCTGTTTTCATGGCAACGATAGTGTAGAGACATGCTGGTGGGTTGGTCGGTCGCAGTGACCCATGATACTTCCTGGGTTTACATTTCAGGCTTTTTTTCCCCTAAAGAATAGCTCCAGTTGATACACGCCTCGCCAACTCGCCGGTGGCGGTGAAGTCGCTGTCCCCCGGCCGCCTTCGTGCCAAACTGCTCCCGATTTGTGGCTCTTGTCGGCGCGATAGCCCCCCACCGCCGTCGGCGGGGATGCTGCGGCCCCTGCCCCGGCCCCCGCCCCGCCCCGGCCTTGATCTGGAATCGGACCGTGCTGTATTGGGATGGTCAGTGGGTCAGCACGTGGGCCATTAGCATGGACCGCTAATTCCACACCCTCGTCGTTTCCGGCAGCCGGAGCGGCTGGGTCGCCTCGAGTGAGCGGCTGGAGCGCCCCACAGTGGGTCAGAAGACCGTTGAGGCGGCCAAAAGTGTAGACGCGTTTTGAGCTCCAGAGTCGGTAAATGGGACTCGAATCGAACGTGTGACCCCACCAATGGATTCCTCGTTCGGAGAGCAATCCATTGGTAGGGTCACACGTTAGATTCGAGTCCCATTTAGCGACTTTGGAGCTCAAAACGTGTCCGGGATTTTGGCCCCCTCAACGGTCTTCTGACGCACTGTGCGCCCGCGGCCGAAGGCGACCCTTTTGGAATGGTGCACGC
>CM060086.1:20556063-20653279 GCA_030522485.1 Stenchaetothrips biformis | reverse complement strand
AGGGGCGGAACGTAATGGTGCATGTTTCGCGCTCGCCTCTTGCCGCTCCGTCGGGAAGGGTGACAGTGCGTCCCGGACGCCGTGACGGGTAGGCAGTCCCGCCGGGCGTGCGAGCGCAACGGGCCGGCCCGCCCGCCGGGCGCTCGCGCCCCGACGGAGTGCTTTAGAACCGGAGGCCGATGGAAACGTGACCCTGGTGACCGCGCTGTGTAAAGTGAGTACTTAGGAAGCCCCAGAACCCGTTGACCGCGGCGGCGGCGGCGATAGCGATGGCGCCCCGATAGGCCCGCCCCTTGTGTTCAATTCGCGCAGGACCAATATTCAAGGCCGAATTTCCATTTAACGGTTGGCGGTCGTTCGGCCGGCAGGCGCGCTTCCGATACGGATCGACCACCGGGTCGTGAAATACTCGCGATTCGGCCGAGTCGCGTTTTGGAATTCATGCAGCTGCGTTCGCCTTGCCTGCGCGCCGCGAAAGGCAAGAAAGAAATAGCGAGAGTTTTTAAAACGGTGGCGGGCGGGCTGCAGTTTGTTGCGGTCCCTGCCGAGGGCCCTGGCGCCGAATCTGCGCGCTTGGCACGGTCACGGCACGGCCCCCGTCTCTGGAAAGGCAGCGGTTAGGTTTCTCTATTCAACCATTTAAAAAAATCCAGGAAAATTTTTTTTTTTTTTTTCAGAAAATGTTAACTTTAAAAGATGATAAATATTTGTGTGATATAGAAAAGCTCCGCTACCTTAATACGATGTTCTCCACCACAAGGCGGGGTCATAAGCAGATCGTGCAGCATTTTCGAAATGTTCCAGACGTTCCCTCGGGTGGTGAGCGGGAGGGGGCAGGGGGCACACCCTTCTCACTGAAAGCGTGGAGATTTATGGTGATTCTGGTGCCGCCCCTGCTGCCGTTGGCCGGGCCTCAACGGACTGCCTCCGCCGCGGCGTGCCGCTCGAACCTGGTTTACTGGAAGGCTAAATACCGTCCTGTCGAGGGGCGTTTTGTGAAACCATTCCTCGCCGTGATGAGATCCACTCTCGGCCACTCTATAGCGGCTCTGGAGCAGTGCCAGTGCCGTGCTGGAGCCGTGCTGGAGCCGGACAAGTGGGGCACGGTGCGGCGTGGGCATCTTTGGCGATGGAGGTCGTAATCAAAACGGCGCGCAACTCCAGTGCTTTGCGGGGAAAATGAGCGACGTGACGCCGCGGGTCGGGTTCGCGGGTCGCGCCCCGCGCTCAGCGTTTTAGTTCCCGGACGGCGGAAAGCCGAGCGCCTCCAGTTCGACGGCCGCGCGGGGCTCAGCAAACCAGCAACTCTTGGATGTCATTCACCAGTCGACGCGAAAGCGAAGCGGTGCACTGCTGACGACTCTGGGAACCACCACCGCCACCGGGCCGCCCGAACGGCTGCAGTGGCGGCGGCGTGCGGCCGTCGTTCTGATAGAGCCTCCGTCTTCCTCGCCCGCGGAAAATGAAATTTGCCTGCTTGCTCGGCGCGGTCGCCCCCATTAGCGGGTAACGGGTGGCGGCCTTTACGGCGGCCTTAACGGCGGGCCGCGGGAGCCGGCCGGGAAAACGGCGCAAATTAGTTTTTGCTTTCCTCTTGTGAAATCTGTAACAGCGACTTGTTGACACGGGCCGACGCGCGCCGCGGCGCCCCCGCGGGCATTGTCTGGTAAGGTTGGGAAACGACGTGTGCGCGCTGCGCGCACGAGCCTAGCGCAACCGTCGTGGAAGCCTGCGCCCTGGATGGCCTGCCTGCAGCGCGGCGCGGCCCAGCGCGGGGCGGTGCGGGGCCACGGCGCCGAGGCTGGGGACAGCTAGTGAAAGTGCAGGCCGTGAGAGCATCTCCCCGCTGCAGCGCGCTGCCGGCGCCACGACATCGCCCTTGTCATCGGGGCGCTCCTCCCTGCCGACACCAGCTGCACTCGCCCCGTGCTTCACACCGCGCATGCGGACAGTAGCCGCCGGTAGTCCTGCGTGCGCAGTGCGTGCTTGGCGTCCGACCGCTGTCCGCGATTCCGTCGGCGGGCCGTGGGGCTAGAATTCTAAAAACGCGTGAAAAATAAATAAAAAAAAAACCAAAAAAAAACCATGGAATTAAAACTTTTTTTTTAAAAAAAAAAGAAAGAAAACGGATAAATATCTTTTTGGCTCAACAATGTCACAGACACGGTTAGCGCGAAGGTGGGTGCACTATGTCAGATTTTAGTCACAATTTATGAACGTTGTTCACACGTACTGATACAAAAAAAAAGAAAACATGCAACTTTTTTTTTTCGTTACATAGGAAGAACTGGATACCTTTCAACTATTCCATGCTGATATTGATGGCAATTCATCAAATATAGACCTCGCTAGCATGTGAAAGAAGCTCAAAAAGCCCTTAAACATCCAAAAATAGTCAAAAAAGGTAAAAAAAGAATTTTTTCCGTGTTTTTCTGGAAAAATTGCCAAAATAAAAAGCCGAAAAAAACCGTTTTTTTTTCCATATTTTTCATGGTTTGTTTTTTTTTTTTGACTTTTGGAACCCTACGTGGGGCGTTGTCGGTGCGGAAAGTTGCCATTCCGGAATCCGGATTCTCGATGAACTTGTGGAAGGGCAGCGCGACACGGCCAGTGAAAGTGCCCGCCCGCCCCGCCGCCCGCCGCACGCATCGGCAGAGTGAATCGGCGGACGGATGGACGCGAAGGGCTCGTCGCGCAGGACGGCGGCTGCCGGGAAGAAATGGCGTGCGGTAAACTTGTTGCGTCGCGCCGTTTTGAAAAGTGGCCGTTTGGCGGCGGGTCCTCGGCCTCGGCTGCACGGCGGCCTCGCGGCGCCTCGAAGGTGAAATGCATTACGGAGACCAGCCGCAGTGCGCCGATCGGCCGATTGGTCATGCGACGGGCGGGACGACGGGCGAGACGCGGCGGCCCGCTGCATGGCTGCGCCTCGCTGCATGCCCTCCCGCCCGACCCGAGTCGATTCTTTTCTTGCTGCTGCTGCGCCGTTTCACTTTTCGGAGTGGGACGAGGGAGAGCTTCTTCTGAGCGCGGCGTCGTCGAGCCGAGCTGCGGGGCCGGGGCGGCCAAGCCGAGCCGAGCCGGAACCCAAGTGAAAGTGTACGCCCACTCGACTGCTCGGACCGGCCGGGGCCCTGCAGCCTGCGCCGCCCCGCGCCGCCCTGCAGCCAGCCAGCCGAACTTCCTGTCTGGGCAAGGGCGAGGGGTCCTTGCCTGCAGATCCTGGTCCTGGTGGTCCTGGGCCACTCGTCGCCTCGCCGCTTGCCTTTGTTGCGGGGGCCGTCGGGCGGCACAGGAAAGTCGTCTTGTAGCTCGGTCTCTGTCGCACTCATGTGGCACGCCGGAAGGGTGCGAGAGGGACAGGCCGCCGGAGCGCTCTTCTGAGTCACCGCTCTGAAGAGTGAAACCCGTCACTCTCTCGCAATCGCGCCTCAAACATGTTTCGCCCGAAATCCAGTCAGCTGACTCTAAAGCTGACGGGTACGTACATTCGCCGCTCTCCTCGTCCATCTCGCCCCTGTCGCGTGCACAGTGTACAGAAGGGCGCCCGGTTTCTCCCCGCTCTGGTTACAGTGCGAGTCTGCGGCGCTGAGTAGTCTCTGTAGTGTAACTGCAAGCCACCAGGTTCCGCCCGCCGGGGATGCAGCTACGCCACTGCCGTGGGGCGCTCGGGATGGCCCATCACTGGCCTTTAATTAGAGCAATTTAATAGACGTAATGGCGCCGCTGAAACTGGACGCGGTTGGTGCGGGTCGGGGCCTCGACTCGCCCCGAGTCTCTACTCGGAGTCCACTCGAGGCTGGCGGCGGCGCGGGGTGGGGCGCGGCGGCCCACAGAGCCCATCCGATACCATGTGCAGCGAGTGCAGTGGCGGCAGTTTCACCTCGTTTCATATTTGGGTTAGCTGCTGCCCCGGCGACCGCCGCCGCGGCTTGGTGGGGGCCGCGGCGTGGTGGGGGCCGCTCCGCCTGCGCCGCTCTCTCTCGGCGGGCTGCGCTGCGCCGCGGCCGGTCGGACCTCAGTCTTGCCCTGCCTTCTCGCCAGTGAGCCCGTCCGTGTGTGTGTCGTTGTGCGCGTCGCGGAGTGGCTAGGCCCCGCGGCTTTGGGCCCCGCGGGCATGGGCCACGCCATGGGATAGGCGGCCCGCTCACAGGCTCACGATGAGCCCGGCCTCCCAAGGCGGCCTGCAAGTGGAGCGCTACATTGGCACCTGCCTCATCTCCAAGGCGGACGCTCCCCGCTACCCGCACCATGGCGCCTGGGCTGGGCTGCCCCTCATCTCCATGGTGCAGCCCCGGAGGAACAAGCCGCCCCCGCAGCAGCACCCACAGCAGCACCCGCAGCACCCGCAGCCCGCGAGGTCCCCGCTGTCGCGGCTCGCTATCCACACTCAGGGCGCGCCCCTCATACTAGCCGGCCGCTACAACAACCGCAAGCATGGACAGCCGAACGTTCAAAACAACCAGGGCCTCGGCCAGGGCCTCGGCCAGCAGCCTGTCGGCCAGCACCCAGTTGCCCACAAGGGAGGCCCGCGCGCCCACCGTCCTTTGGCACCACCGCCATGTGGACCCTTGGGGCCGGTGCCGTGCGGGCCGTGTGGGCCGTGCGGGCCTTTGCCGCCCGCGGCCAGCAAGCAGGTGGTGGGCTCGGCCAGCAGCGACAGCCTGAGCGTGGCCAGCGACGAGAGCTCTGGCCACTCGGAGAACAGCCTGCCCCGCATCATCAAGCCGCGCAAGCGGCGGAAGAAGGACCGGAAACCGCTGCAGCTGGCCTCGGACACGGCCACTGCGCCGGCCTCGGACACGGCACCCACCCACGCGCCGACAACGCCAACGCCGGCCGCCGTGCCCACCGTATCCCTGAGAAGTCTGGGAGGCGAGGCGGAGCAAGCCGACGAGCCCAAGCTGCACCACGACTTTGACGAGGTGAAGGAGCACGAGTCGGCGGACGAGGCCGTGCTGCTGTGTCAGTGCCGCTACTGCGACCCCGCCGGCCTCATCTGGGACGTGGACCAGAACTGCTACTCGCCGTTTCTCACGCCGCAGCCCTTGTCGAACCTCTTCATCTCGGACACGTCGGCGCGGTTCCCTGACCTCGGTCACCCCGACCTCGGCCATCCCGCCGCCGTCGGCACACGTGGCGGCTCGGACCTGCTGCTGCGACGCAGCTGGAGCGAGCCCATGCCGTCGAGGAAGCACTCGGAGAGCAGCGACTCGCAGGACAGCGACCGACGGACCCCGCCATCGCGTCAGGCGCTCGAGGTCTCGTCCGAGATCGTGACGTCCCACAACGGCCACCGAGACATCGAGATCAAGTTCTTCTCGGCCCCTACCTCGGCCTCGGAGCTGGATTGCCGGCAGTGAAGTGTGCAAGTCTGTGTTTATGCGTGTGTGTGTCTGTGTCCGTGCGTGTGTATGTGTGTGTCAGAGAGAGAGAGAGAGAGAGAGAGAGAGAGAGAGAGAGAGAGAGAGAGAGAGAGAGAGAGAGAGAGAGAATATGAGCATGAGAAAATGGGAGAGAGAGCAAGGTCGAACACAGAGTCCCTGCGAATTTGTGTCAGTGCTGCAAGGAATATGCTACCAACCGGATTAAGTGTAGTGCTGTGCCCTGATTGGATTACCAAGGAATCCCAAATGATCGTCTTTGGATTGTGTGTTTATATCTCGCCAAGCGGCCATATTTCCTCTGGATAATATGTGAAAACCTCTTCAAACGGTATATGTATAAACCAAATCAGTAAGCTCTGAAAAGTTTCTATTAGCGTTTCTGTCTGAAGTAGAGCGAAGAAGGTGAATAGACCGTAGAGTATGTACTTAACTGAACGACTCCTACACACGTGACAGTACGTACCGACACAGCACGCGAGGCCTGGGCGCTGACACACTGCAGGACGCAACGACCGACAATGCAACGGGACTGCTGGTGTCTCCTTGGACTCTTTCCGAATTTCCCTCGAGACAAACTTCCTTTTCTCACTATCGGTTTCATGATTTTATTTTGGTGGAGGCCACTTTGCATCGCGATCATTAAATTGTGCATGCTAGATTTCCTCTTTGGGCGGCCTGGTCGGAAACAATGTCAATGAGTGTTTGACACGGCCCGGCCTTGCTCCGACTCCCCCGACCCACATACTCTTATCTCGCCTCGTTTATCCTGAGGCGAGCGGCGAGGCGAGGCGGCCAGCCAAGGGAGGGAGGAGCTCGCGAAAGCAAGACAGAACACCAAGTTCCCAGACAAAGCATGACGCTGCAGCACTCCTTTTTCCTTTACTTTCCGTGTGCAGACTGACCTCCCCCGTGCAGTGAACGTAGAGTTTTGCATTGATTGTCAACGGCAGGCAGCTAATGACCCCCCAGGTGAAAGTCCGGCCGGGCCGCCACGTGGGGGTGAGCGCTCGCGTGAAAGTGACGGACGGACATCCTTGACCCAGGCCAGCCACTGGCCAGCCCGACGTGGTAACCTTCTTGTTGGATCGAGCCGGCCACTCGAGTGACTGGCTTCAGTCGCCTCTAGATTGATTTGTTGTTTAAGTTTATGGCATCTGTTGTTGAGGCGCGATAGGGAAGACTGCTGTTTGTACAAACGTGTATAAAGGTTAATGTGGTGATGGCGATGCACTTCAATAGGTTCTATTTTCTCCTCAACACGCCGGACTGCCTGACGCCCCGACTGGGCCAGCCGTCCCCCGTGTTGCAATTAATTCAGCCACCAGGTCGTGGACAAAATGTCATTTCTTTAAATTATTTATTTCACTTACTGAGTTGTTTTGGCTCCTAAAATGAGCAAAGGTCTCGATGCTGCTTTGTTCTCGACCGAATGGCTGTTAATCGTTACTTTGTTTAGCGGGGTTAAGTCTTCATTTCTGTTTGTATATAGTTTTTGTACCTAATTTGGGGAAAATTGTGTATATTTGTTGTAGGTAGGGGTCGTATTTTCTTGCAACTGTCTATTTACTCGTGCGTTATCTTTGGAAGAGACAATGCGAAACTGCAAAACCTAAAACCGCGCTTCGCGCTGCCTCTTTCATTTGCAAACGAAAATGTGCTTTGTTTTCATTTTTTTCCGTCTTGGTATGTTTTTGTTGCGTATGTCCTGAAATAACATGTCCACCGTTCTGCTTGACAGTCCATTGAATATTTATTGACAATGAGGTACTAGGGTGGGATGGAGTTTGGCAATAGTCGACTGGGAAGCTTGACGTACTTTCTTGTTATTTTTTTTGTATCCCGAATCTGTGATATTGACTAGAGAACAAGCTAGCCTAGTTCTCGTACAATCGTGGTGCGACGTACTGAGAATCGTTGTTTTCACGCGCGATTGTACCAGGGGCCGTTCTGGTTTACTAAACGTTCGAGAAATAATCATTCAAAACTGATAAAATGTGCGTGTAAAATATATCTTTTGCGGCCAACTCGATCTGTATTTATGGCAGCAAGAGCGGCCCCTTACTATGCCCCTCCCTAGATCAAATAAAAAGGCGATCTCTCACGTAGGCACTGTGTGTACCTTATGTGGATCCTATTTATTATTTATTTTGTACATGCGGCCGTATCGTGAGTCTTTGATTCTCTGTGTGTTTTGTTGTTGAGATTTATTGTGTGTGTAGAATGATTGTACAGTACCATTGTGTTATATTTGTTATCTCAGAGTAACCTGATAATTAAGTGCATTTTGATCTTAGTACCTAGGGTGGCTCCCTATATTTTGGCTTGTTAGTTTATCTACCTGTGCGTTCGGTATACATGAGTGATTGGCTTCAAAATGATAAGCAGCTTGTGCACTCGTGATGGATTGTCAATTATTAATCATCATAAAATATCAGAGTCCATGCCCAATTTCTGAAAAAAGCAAATGAAAAGAAATGTTTGTCGCCATTGACGATTTACCTACCGTTTACTTTGTAGTGACTGCTGAATCTGCTCTGTATTGTTAGCTTTACGATGTGAGTTCGTTTTGTTCATAGACTGAAATATACACACAATGATTGTACATCCTACCCTTTTCGTTTTTCTTTCTTCATTGAAGAGACGACACTCCGGCAGCGTAACTGCGCCTGCGCCTCGACACGAGCACTCAATTAAAAGTATATAGCTCTGCCGTGTGTAGGCAGGCGGCGTGCTGGCTGAGATTCCGAGGCGCTGGCATTTAGCTCCGATGTAGGCCAGCGCGCTGTCTGCGCTCGGCTCTACTCGGCTGGCCGTATGGCCGCTACCCGCCCGCAAGCGCTGGAGCTGGAATCGTTCCAAAACTCAGCGACGGCTGCGTGGCGCACTGCGCACTGCGTGCTTTGCGTGGCGGATTGCGAGTCGCTGCCACTTGGGATTAGCGCGACTGCTGTTTCATTGGCCGGCGGCGTTGCGTCACGGAGGGCTTTCCGCGCGGGTCGCCGGTAACGACTGTTTTTTTGTAGCGTTGCGAGGCTTTTGGCTAGGTTCACACGGCCCCGCGGTCTTCTCCAGCTTCGGCCGGCCAAAGCCTCGGCCGCTTAGTGTGGCGCAGCTGTGGTAAAATCTCAAGATGTCAGGCCGACGGTGAGCGTGACAAACGTCACACGGCCGAGATTACTCCATTTTAATATTGGATGTCTGAAGTTTGTTATTTCATGTACAATGCTCGCACCGACGTTCGCTGACCGTTTGTGAGGGATAGAAACGGATGAAACTAAATTCAATTTTCTCGTTATTTTTCTCTCTCTGCTTATCGGGGCGTTTGGAACTTGTTCTTTCTTCTTCTTTTTTCCGAACTCGTGCACGGTGTGCGGCCGTACCGGGCCGGCGGTCGCTGCAATCGGGCCGGCGGTCCGGCCGGTCCAGCCGGTTTGGCACCTGTGCAATGCGCCGCTCGGCGTGCACCTAGCCGTGAATATGCCGTGCCACTTTTTCAAAATGTCTTATCGGCCGCGCCGCGGTGGAGGCCCCCGTGTGAGGCCCCTGTGGGGGCTCCTCTGCGTCGCGCCGGTCTCGCGGCAGCGTTGGCATACCCAGAGACGTGTGCCAGCGCCGTGTTTCGGACTCGTTAATCAGCGGGGCGGGGCGGGGCGGGGCGGGGCGGCCGGCGACACGAGGGCTGGCAGAGCAGAGGCTGTGCATACACGGCCCCGCGCCGCTCCGCTGATCGGGGTCGCCATTGTTCGCGACCAGGTCGGCCTGCTCTGGGCGCGGCAGGCGCGGCAGCCTCCAGCATCGCGGGGGAGGACGACGAGGGGCGCGCCGTCCGACGCTCCCTCCGGCCGTCCAGCGGCGGACAGCGTGGTGATGACGCACTCCGTGGCGCACGGCTCGGCTCGGCTCGCGTGGAGGGGCGTTGCCGGCCAGATCGCTCCGGATACGTTCCGAAAGCACCACTTCCGGGCACGTCGGCCGCCGCTGACCCCCAAGCTACCCGCCGCGCCGCCCCGACACTGATAATTGTGCAAAAGTGAAAAAGTAGCTCATTGAATAATGTGCGGCGTCTCCGTTAGGCGCGGCATGCTCTGCTTCCCAGTGCCGGGCACTGCTGGGCCGCTCGGCGCCGGACAGACATCGCAGTGTGGCGTGCGACTTGGTTCGGCGACTGCTGGGAGGGCAACGCGGCACCCAGCGGACTGTCGTAATCTGGATTAGTCGCGGATGGTGCTGCTGGTAGTGCGTAATGCCAGGGAGAAGATGGATCGCCGTGTTATTGGGAGGCGGGGCGGGGCCGGCCGCGTCTCGACCTTTCCGTGCCCGCCAGCCGCGTGTACACTGCCCGGACGACCGGCCGGCCTGCACCTGTTGTTGTGTTGTGTTGTCACAGTGCGGCCACTGACGGAAGCTTTTCTTTGTTCCCACCGGCGATGACATCGGGCTCTTATGGGTTGAATTCACGGACAGCTTCAACAAGCTACATTGAATTCTTTCTGAACGTGACTCTCTCTCAGAAGGGCATGGGCGAGTGACGCCGGCTGGGCGTAGGGCCTTGTTTGCTGCGTATGGTGGTCGTTGCACCGCCACCGTGGTGTTGTTCCTTCGAGTCGCCGTGCGTCGCCCCGTCGCCACGCTGGGGCACGGCAATCGCTAGCCGGCCCGGAGGAGTTGCATAACTCCTACCTCGCCATCCCTTGCAGCCAGGCAGGCAGCCTGGTCCCCGCTCTCGCGAGTCTCCGGCAAAATTCCAGTGACGCTCCAGCAAGCCTAGGTAAATTCCTGTTACAGCCCAACAAAACGGCTCAGGAACATTCCAGTGACAGCCAACAAGACTCGCTGGACGAAGGGACTATGGCGGGAGGTATTAGGAGGTCGGACCGGCCGATTGGGACCTCTATGTTAGGCGGTGTTGGGGTCAGACAGGCCCATTAGGACCTCCAACCTAATAGCGACAGTAAGTCTGCAACCCGCCGGGCGCTAGACCGCGGGAGTAAGCGCCGCGGCAGGCTTGTGCGAGGCTGGCTCCGAGGCGCTCGCTTGTTACAAGAGAGCTATCAACCGGCCGCGCATTGTGGGCCGCAGACTGGCGGGCAGGCCGACGCTCTTGCTGACAGGAGGCTGGATTTGACGGCAGGGGCGCCTTTGTCGACCACTGCAAACAGGCAGCCCCGGCACCCGGCAGCAGTGTGATTCAGAACCGTGCCCTCGTCGCTCTGTCCCTCGCACGGGAAGCCGCCACGGTTGCGAGGGAGACGACGGCGCTGTTCTGACAGGGACGGCCGCGAGGGCGCCCATGTCAGACTGATTCCGCACACTCGCAACGCCGCATGAGAGACAGAGAGAGAGAGAGAGAGAGAGAGAGAGAGAGAGAGAGAGAGAGAGAGAGAGAGAGAGAGAGAGAGAGAGAATAACAGCGAAAGCGCTGTGCTGGCCGGCGCGCTGCCATTACGTGGCGCGAGGCTCTCGATGGGCCGCTAATTGCGCACTCGCCTCCTTGAACCGGGCGCTGCGCAGCTGTCGTGACCTTGGGCAGCGCGCGCCGCGCACTGTGTCAACGGTCTGTGCCGCGCCCGCCCTCCACTCCGTCATTGCTGCCCTATCGAGTGGTCGATGGGCGCGCTCTGTGTGGACCGCGGTGGACCGGCCGTCCCAAGGCCTCGCTGTTGGCGCTTCCCCTTGGCACCTGCATGTCGTCCGGAAATAAACACGGAGCGCGGCTGGAAAGGGAGGGAGGGGGCCCCAGCCGGGGCTCCAGCCGGGGCCCCAGCAGGCCGATCACAATGATACGACGTTTCTGTCCATTGGCTCAGCTCGGCACGGCTCGGCTCGTTCGGCCTGCGTCTTAATCAGACGTGCGATCGTGCGACGGAGCCCCCTTTGTTAGCACGTCTGGGCTGCTGTTGCTGGAGGACGCGGTGCCGGGGTGGGGGGGCGCCGTGCCCCGCCGCGCCCCGCTGCGCCTAGAGGGCCACCCCTCCGTAGCCGTCCCGAGCCATAGCCCTTTGTCGAACGCCCCACGGGCTGGCCGAGGGCTCGTCGCGTAATTCTGCCTTCTTTTCCAATAAGCACCGAATTTTGGACGGATGTAGGACGTAAACGACAGGTCGGCTGCGGATGAACAGCCTGACGTTGAGATGATTGCAACCCTTTTTGCGGGCGCTGGGCAGCAGGGCGATCGCCACTCACCCTGTGCGAGCCGTGCTGAGAGTTCCACGAGTGACAGATGGTGCGCGCCTCTTGTGCGTGCGCGAGGAGGGGGGGAGAGAGAGAGAGAGAGAGAGAGAGAGAGAGAGAGAGAGAGAGAGAGAGACAGACAGACAGACAGACAGACAGACACAGACAGACAGACAGAGAGCTGCTGCGATGCTTGCGACCGGGCTCACCAGGAAGAGGCTCTCGCAGTGCAGTGCGATGGCGGTGGCGATAGCAGCTCGGCACTCTAGATTACGGGCCGCACTAGCGCGTTGGCGGAGCGGTTATCGACGGCAACTTGTCCGCGGCCATCGCATCTGTTAACGGGGCCCTCCAGTGCGGCCCCGGGGCTGCTGGCCAGCCGAATGCGTCGACCCGCGCGACGGAGGCCAAGGTGACCGCGGCCGAGAACACGGGCTGTTGATTGGTTACGACGACGGAAAGTGTCGTTGCTGGACAAAGCAGTGCAGGAAAGTGAAAGACAAGTGTCTGCCGGACGGGACTGCCTGGCAGGCAGTGCCTGCAGCCCGGAGAAAGCGCAACCAGCACGCAGGCAGGCAGCCTGGCTCGGCGAGAAAGTCCCTGAAAACGCCGCCGCCGTGGCGGATGTGTGGAGCCGCGGCGAGGGCGGTGGTTGGAATCGGTGGCTAACGGACTCCAGAAATATATTTGCACCGAAAATCAGAAAAGACAATGAAATATAATAGTGTTAACAGCAAGACATCTGAATTCCTACGTTCTTCGGCCAACCCCCCGCTTTCGGGCGGCCCGTTTACATCTTAGGCGAGGCTTCTCTTGCCCGCGAATACTCTCTCTCTCTCTCTCTCTCTCTCTCTCTCTCTCTCTCTCTCTCTCTCTCTCTCTCTCTCTCTCTCTCTCTCTCTCTCTCTCTCTCTCACACACACACACACACACACACACCTACACACACGCGTGCTCACGTGCGCGCTGAGCCTTTCGTGCGATTTCCCCGAACTTCCTTTGGCGCGATGCGCATGCCGCTTTGGCAAAACAATGGCGGCTAGTTGCGTGCGTGATCGGCGTGATCAGGAAAAAAAAAAAAAAAAAAAAAAGAAAATATATGCGGCGAGGAAAATAGATGAAACACGCGCCGCGCGAGCCATGGGTCGAAAAGTCCTCTCGATTCACTCGACACGCACTCCAAAGCTGGAGGAACTGTCGTGGGTGGGCAGAGCGTCGTCTCAGTGGACCCGCGTCGGTGTACCTTTCCCGCCGTGTTGGCTAGCGCCGCCTTTTGTTAGTGTAATTGACCTGGCGCGAATTTATTCACGGAGATCGGCGTCCCTTCCGCTGGCACACTGTGCTGTTTGAGGACACTCCCATGGACGTGTGTCCCTTTGTTCTCACCGTGTGTGTGTGTGTGTGTGTGTGTGTGTGTGTGTGTGTGTGTGTGTGTGTGTGTGTGAGTGCGTGTGACACCTGCGAGTCTGGCTTGGCCGTGACGCTGTAAGGCCTGTGACGGATGGGCCCCGAGTATCTCTGGCTGGTTGTTATCCGCCGGTTAAATCGAATCGGGGCGGGGCGGGGCGGTCCCCCTTCCTTCCAGGGCTCGAATTAAAGGCCGTCGCGCGTTCTAGCCTCGCTTCATAGTGACTGACAGGCGCGGCCCGCCCGGCAGTCTGCGTGTCGTCCGTCTGTCCGTTTGTCCGGCAGTTTGTTTGCCAGATACTCACACTGTAGAGTCGATTTTAGTGCCTGGAGTGGATGGATCATTTGACTATTTAGCCGCACCGTCAACTCGCCTTCGACCACTGAGTTCCGCGAGTCCGGCGGTGACGCAGTGTCGTCGTCGTCGTCGTCGTCATCATCATCATCATCATCATAATACTCTGAATGGTCCGCAAAGGCTGGCCGTGGGGCGGGCCGTAGCGTGCCTCCGCTGCGTGGAGGAGGAGGCCCCAAGTCAACGGGCACCGGCCGACAGGGCCGTGCTTTGGGTTGGTGACTGAGCGTTGCGAGAGCCGCCGATGCCTCGCGAGTGTCGATGAACGCCGCGCGCTTTCCCGCCGTGTCCTGCGAGGGTCACGGCCAGCTGCAGGCTGCCCGTGGGCTCCCTGCTCTTCCGTAACAACGCGACGACCGGCCTTCTGAAACTCGAGCTGCCTGCCTGCCTGCCTGGCCGCGTTCCCCGGACGTGCGGCGCGCGGACGTGCGGCGCACGCGGGCAGGGCGGTGCGTGCTCGACGCACAGCACGGCACAGCGGGCCTTGGACGGCGTCTAGCGCGATCCGCGGCCGATACCTGCGGACGGAATGATTGTTTCGTCGCTCTGCCTCTCTCGCGCTATCTCGCACCACAAGTGCGACAGAGCGACGCCACGATCCCTTGGAATCAGTCTGCTGGTTTACACACGGCCGGGTGCGTGTATCGGACGGGTTCCGCGGCGGCAGGCGGGCCGCTCCAGCCGGCTCGGCCCCGAGGGATTGCTTTCGTGGGGACGGCAGGTTCGAGCAAGGACCCGGCCGCCGAGCCGCAGGGTTGCGTCGCCAACCGGCGTGCGGGCCGGCCTCGGCGCCGGCCGTGGGACCGGAGTCCGGACTACCCTGGTGCCAGCGGCGTCCTGTTTCAAACGGAGCTTCTGATTGGCTGGTGGCCGCGGCGATGCCGGGCTGGTGTGGGCGTGGGGAAGCGACAGACGAGAGCAGACACCGCGCGCCCTCTAGTGGCCTGTTGGCAAGCCTGTTGGCGCAGCTGTGTTTTAGAAACTAACGACTGCCGCCACGCTATCGTCCTCGTCCCTGAAAAGCGGTTTAAGGGGGGGGAGGAGAGAGAGAGAGAGAGAGAGAGAGAGAGAGAGAGAGACAGAGAGAGAGAGAGAGAGAGAGAGAGAGAGAGATATGGACGTTTCCAACGTGACCCTGGCGGTGCGCGACACATATGGACGCGGAAGTGCAGTGGGAGGGAGCGCGCTTCTCGGCCGGCGTTGCAGCGTGTCGTTTCGACCCAGGCCAGGCCAGACACGCTTCAAACCTGACCAAGTATTTTTGAGCATGTGTAAGGTACAAAATATTTAATTAGTAGTGGGAAGAACTATGTTTTTAAATTACAATTAATTGTTACATGCATGCTCAAAGTACTTTAATCTTAGCAACTACTTTCCTTTGAAAGGCGTAAAGTGGTTTGCGGAGGTTTCGAGCGTGGTGGGTCGCGGGCACGACGACTGGACGGCGTGGAGGAGTCTGTGGGGGCGTGGAGGAGGCGTGCTCGCGTTATGGAATGCCCGTCGCTGGCGTCGCTGCACTCCTTGGCGTGCCGCTCCGCCCCCGCGGCAGCCCCTCGGGAGAGAGAGCGGCGGCCGCGCGCTCGCCGCGAGTCTGTTACCCCCGTTTTCGTGCCACCGCGTCCGTGTTTGGATCCGAGGCCGCTGATTGACGGGGCGCGCTCGCGTCGCGATTTTGGAACGGAGATGCGCCGCGCTCGCGGAGGGATGTATCGGGTGGCGCCGGAGGGTGTTTGTCGTCAAGGGCCGCCATGAGGCGGGACGCGGCGCGCGGCACGCCGATGGCGCTCCTGGCGAGCTCGACGCCCTGGCCTCGTTGCGCGCCGCGGCGGACGAACAGGGCACACTGTGTGCGTGCGTGCGTGTGTGCACACAGCTCATTAAAGGCGATCCGTTTTCATAGAAAGGGAGCCCATCGGACGGGCCGTACCGCTGTGCGCCGCTGTGCGCGGCGCGGCCGGAGTGCGGCTGTGCTGGACCGTGGGAGCAGCGCGCTGCAGCGCCGTGGCCGGGTCTCCGTCGCACCGCTGCGCGACCGAGGGGTGAATCACTGGTGTACTCATGTGTACAGATTGGTCTGTACTCAGTGTACTCTCAACTTTAAAAACAGTGAAATTCGCTCCTTTTTTGCACGATTTGGCGTTGTGTGTCGCCTAAAACGCTAAATAAAGCCTAAAAACGTTTAAAAATGTGAAATTTATTTGTTTTGAAAGGTGTACTCACCCGTACTCATGTACTCATGTGTACACCAGAACGCTGAGTGATTCACCCCTCGTGCGCGACGCCGCATGAGTGCGAGAGAGACAAGGCGACCAGAGTCCGGAGCGAGGAGGCCGAGCCGGGAAGGGCTTCCGGGTGGGCGACGCTCGCGGCCGGACACACGCATCACGCGCTTGTGACGGACCAGCGCGCCGGACCAGCGAGGCCAATGAGGTTCCGAACTTGAGACCTGCCTAGGATGGTTTTCAACTGAAACTCGCGGCTCGCCCCGAATCGTATCGTGCCGATCGAGTGTCGGTTCCACATTTTCCGAGCTCTGTTCCGTCGGCGCGACGACAAATGATGGGCCAGCGCGCGGCGCAGTGCCTGCTGGCTGCCGCCACGCAGACGGCCTGCTGGACTGTGCCAAGCCTACACCCGCCAGGCGCCTCTTTAACGACCCGCAAACTGCCAAAGTGAAGCCGCTATTTCGGCGGCCGGCCCGCCGGCCTGCCAGTGACGGACAGCCTGCAGGCGCTGCCGCGCGGTGCGTGTTGTTGGCGGCCGAAGGACGCTGATTGGGCCGCCGGGCAGGGTCGCCGCATGATAAGGGCTGATAGCGTCATAGGTCAGTGGCCGCGGAACCCTTTCCCGGTCGGTCGTTGAACGGGCCGCTCGCAGTGCTTTGCCCTGCGAGCAGGCGAAGCAGTGGCACACCGCGAGGCGTGCGTGCGAGCGCGGCCTGGGCATGTAAACAAGCTCGGCCAAACTGCTGCACCCGGACGAACGAAACTAAACACACACACACACACAAACACACACATTTTATCTTTCTTTCTCTCTCTCTCTCTCTCTCTCTCTCTCTCTCTCTCTCTCTCTCTCTCTCTCTCTCTCTCTCTCTCTCTCTCTCTCTCTCTCTCTCTCTCTCTCTCTCTCTCTCTCTCTCCCGTATGCGCTGACTCTCTGGCAGGCAGAGACCCCGAGCAGCAGGCACGCTGCCAAGGTCGCGCCGCTCGAGCCATTGTCCCCGCCATCGGCTCATTTTCATTCACTCGTTTGTTTATTTGGGGTCCTCTTCCTTCCTCACTGCCGTTCGGGCCTCTTGTCGTGCAAAGCGCCGTGTCTGTCTGTCTGTAGCGTCGACGTGTCCCCGGTTCCCGCCGATCGGTGACGCTGACGCTGCCCTCGTGGCCCGGCGGCCTGGCGGGTTCACTCTGCTGCCCCGGGATGGCGTGTGGTGTGTGACGCGCACGCCGCGAGTCCTCGAGTTTATTTCTGAGGGCGCTTTAAGGTAGGGCTGCGTGGCTGCGTCTCGCGGTCTGCGCGCCGGGTGCCGTGCCTTGGAGGGCGGCCAGCAGCGCGCGGTTCAACGCACCAGATAGCCTCGTCGCAGCGCAGCGCCGAGCCGTGTCACCCTGAAGGCTGTTTTTAAAAAGCCCGCTCAGCGCTGACCTCGGACTGTGCGGCCTTCGCCTTGGACAGGGCTGGCCGGCCGCGCTTGGAAGTGCTGCGGGTCTGCCTATCCGGCCGCCGTGAGGGGCCAAGGCGCCTGGTGGGCAGGCAGCCCGCCCGCATCCGCGTGCTGCGGGTCTGCCTATCCGGCCGCCGTGAGGGGCCAAGGCGCCTGGTGGGCAGGCAGCCCGCCCGCATCCGCGTGCTGCGGGTCTGCCTATCCGGCCGCCGTGAGGGGCCAAGGCGCCTGGTGGGCAGGCAGCCCGCCCGCATCCGCGTGCTGCGGGTCTGCCTATCCGGCCGCCGTGAGGAGCCAAGGGGCCTGGTGGGCAGGCAGCCCGCCCGCATCCGCGTGCTGCGGGTCTGCCTATCCGGCCGCCGTGAGGGGCCAAGGCGCCTGGTGGGCAGGCAGCCCGCCCGCATCCGCGTGCTGCGGGTCTGCCTATCCGGCCGCCGTGAGGGGCCAAGGCGCCTGGTGGGCAGGCAGCCCGCCCGCATCCGCGTGCTGCGGGTCTGCCTATCCGGCCGCCGTGAGGGGCCAAGGCGCCTGGTGGGCAGGCAGCCCGCCCGCATCCGCGTGCTGCGGGTCTGCCTATCCGGCCGCCGTGAGGAGCCAAGGGGCCCGGTGCACAGGTGAGGTGTCCTGGTGTTACGCGCCGGCTGCGTGAGTGAAACAGAACTATAGGAAGTCGGTGAAATTAGATGGCGAATTCTGCGATGGCCGCGTGAGGTGGCCCGGGCTTCCGGGTGTGCGCCGTCTGCATCGGACACAAAGCGGGCCAACGTGTGACGACTTTCGTTTGTGGCAGATGCGCGTTAACGGGGCGGGCCAGGGAAAGCGGCGAGGCGCGCGGCGTGACTTCCTCTGCTGGGGATAATCTCTCAACGCCATACTCGATATGCCGGACACTTTTAACACGAGTCGTGCTCCATTAAGGGCCGGACGGGGGGGAGGCACAGCGATGCGAGTAACGATTGCAGTGCTCGGTGAAAGCCCGAGCGGCGCGTGGGCGAGGCGCAGCGCCATGTCGCCGTGGGCCGGCCGTGGGCCGCACTGCACGCCATGATGCATGGGATCGTTTAGAGGCGGAGGCTAGGCGTCGGCCAGGCCGGGAGGCGGAGGCGCGGTCCCATTGTCATTTTCGAAATCCTCGGCGGGTTCGTCTCATCGTCTCGGCGGTCCGCGAGTGCGGGGCCGCGGGGCCGCGGGGCAGCGGGGCGGGCCATCTCTCTCCAGGCCCCGCTCCGCCCCGTTCTAATGGAGACGAGTCCGGCCACGCACGCCCGTCCCTTTTCAGGCCAATTCCTTAATTCCTGGACAGACTTTCCAGCCGTTGCCGGGCGCGCGGCGTGCGGGTCGCCACCGGCGGCGGCCCGGGTGTTGGATGACAAGGACCTGCTCGGCCTGCGGCGTGGCCTGCCCTAGGCGGTAAGGCGAGACCCATGTCGGCTCGACGCGCAGCGCAGCACTGACCTGAACCACAAGGGAGGCTGAGACGCCGGCTGCTCCAGGGGACAGCCTCCAATTACCTGGGGATACGCGAGACGAATAAAACCATCACCCGGATCGCCTCTCTCCACGCAGGCCCACCGCAAGGGCCTAGGGCCCGGACAGGCCCTGCATTTTGAGGAATAATAAGGCTAGGTTACAATTAGAAGCTCTGGACAGAATAATTAAGTGTTGGCCCACTTTTAGGTTTCGAGTGTGTGAGATGGGCGCGATGTGAGCCGGTGTGCTTATTAGCCGCTGGGCTCGGAGAGGGAGTTGTTTGAGGACGGCAGCGCGCAGTGCAGGGTGTCCCCCTTTTCTCCGAACGCTGTGTCGTTTCTGCTAAAGGTAAATGTCACGGTGGGTCGGCCGAGACGTGCTGGACGTCCATGCTGGACGCGAGGTCCCCGTCGGCGTTAGAGCCACTTGACACGTGCCGCTCCGCGCGGCACAGTTCGCCAAGTCGTCTTCCCCTTTCTGGATTGGGCCAGATGGTGGGTGGTGGCGGCGCCGCGCTAACTCGATCCGACGGCCGATGCGGCCGGTGCGGCGGTGCCCAAGGCCAGGCCGGGCGGCCGCTGCTCGATGCCCGAAACCAGCGGTTTTGTTTGCATTGGCCGCGGCGCGACGCCATGGCAGCGTCCAGCCAGCAGATGGCGGCCCGCCGACTCGACTTCCGCACCGCACCGCCAGGTATGGCCGCGCCTGCAGCCTGGCGCCCTTCATTGCGGAGCGCCGGCCGGCTAGCCGTACGGGCCTATCTGGGAGCGCGGGGTCACGAAAGCGGGGAGGAGAGGGGGAAACCTGCACGTGCTTTATTGGCGGACCCGACGCTGCCTCGCGGTTTGTCTCGCGGTATGCCTCACAGTATGCCTTCCGGTATGCCTTCCAGTATGCCTCACGGTATGCGTCGCGGTTTGCCTCACGGTTTGTTCCGCGGTTCGCCTCGCTGTTTCGTGCCCCGCTCTTTGGGTCCATTGGGAGAGTCACAACTTGGCGGCGTACCTCGCGCTGTGCCTCGCTGTGTGCCTCGCGGCCGTTCGTCGCTGCGTCCGTCCGTCACTGGCGTGTCGCGAGGCGACCTAATAAGGGGGACCTTGCTTGCCTGCGCCGTGGCGTGCCGCACTCGTGTCTTGACGGCCGTTTTAATCAAGGAGTGTGACAGCGACGTGTGTGCGGCGCCGCGTGCCGCGCTGCGTTGCAGCAGGCGCCGCGGTGCGCGGCCTCCACCGCGGCGACGGAGCGTCTGCCGTGATTCGGCCGTCGTTGTCGTGCGGAGGGTGGGCGGCGGCGCTGCAGCAGGCGGACTCCCAGCAGGCGCACTGCAGGCGGATCGGAGATTTGCACCAGTTCCAGCGACGCGCTGAGGGGGCCGCGCGGTCCCACGCTAGCGCCTGGCGGCCGGGGCGCAGTGTACCGTACCCAGTTTGTAGGTTAGTGTCGGTGGGTTTGTCGGACGCTGCAGCTGGCCATCGAGTACGTGCGCGTCGTCTTTTCTCTCCCGCGGCGCGCGGGCCGCGGCCGTGGTGGACGGACGAACGGACGGACGAATGGACGGACGGACGGACGGACAGTTTCCCACAACATTGATCCCAGTTCATCTCCTTTCTCTCGGTGGGATCTCGGCGGAATGGGTGCTACACGGTGGCCTTGTGGGTTCATTTCCCTCGGCCTCTTTACTTTTCGGGGTTGCCGTGCCGAGCCGCGCCGCGCCGCGCCATGCCGCGCGGGGCCGTGGTGGCCGTAAAGTGGTTGTCTACACCGTCAAGTAGTGCCGCGCTGTGGCCGCGTAGGCGCAGAGCGGCGCAGAGGATGTGTGCCGCGCGCTGGGACGTCGTCGTGCGGTGTGCCGTATTGCCCGCGCCACGTGCTCGTGTGTGCGTCAGTGTGTGTGTGATGTGCGTGTATGCGCGCGAACCTGTGCGTGTGCGCACGGGTTCGCACTTTCGACACGCCGTCCCGCGATCGCGGCGCGCACACTTCGCCGTGGTGCATTGATCGGCCACATGGGGTCCATCAATGGCATGCATGCGAGGCCCCCACCTCCTCCAGGGGGGCGGTGACGCAATGCCAGGTCCGCGTCGTGCCGGCCTGCGCCTGCCTGCGCGTCGTGTAGTGCCCGGCCAGCGCGCGGCCATTGTCCCGGGGCCGCACTTGTTTCGCTGCTGCTGTTGTTGTTGTTGTTGTCGTTGTCGTTGTTCGTCGCGGTGGTCGTCGATTTGCTCTCTAACGTGCGCCTTTTCGTCCTGCCCGCAGGTGAGCCTGGCGGTGAGTCACGGCGGCGTGCGGGACGTTGATTAGCTTGCACTGGTGGCGGTGGAGCGACGGCGAGCTCGGGCCGCAGAGCGTGTCGTAACAGCGCCGCCGACCCGCCGGGAAAATGGGCCGGGGCAGGGCTAAGGGGCTAGGAGGGGGGCGAGGGAGCGTCCCGCCGCGTCCCTTGCGTCCCTCAACGATTCCTCGCGGGGTCGCCCTGGTTGGTCCGAGCATGTGCGCTGCGGACTGCGCGGCGCGGTGCGGAGTAGTTAGGGCAGGGCATTGTTACGTCATTGTCTTTTCGAACAAGACCTTTGCGTCGTCCGCTAGGCTTCCGCCAGCCAGGCTTCGGCCGGCCAGATGGCTCGGTGGTGCTTGGCGCGGTGCTTAGCTTCGTCGGCAAGCTGTTTGCGGTTTGTTAAATGTAATGTGCGTGCGGCGCTAGTGCTGTTAAGCGGGTGGGCCGGCGCGGGCGGGGCCGCTGCTGCGGCTCCGTGACTCTGGGCAGCGCTAGTCCGTGCGGGCCGCGGCCGCACTTTGCGTGTGACCGCGCCGTGCCGGTGCCCATCAAGCCCCTCCGTTCCCAGGACACGTCGACGGTCGCAAATCGAGTTCGGCTCGCGCGGTTTGGCGGTCGGACCGGCCCGACTGGCCGGCAGCGCTGCTGGCCGCCCCAGCTCAGCGGGCCCCAGCCGCCCCAGCCCGCCCAGCGTCCCCGGCGGGCCTTCCGAACCGTCACAGACACTTTCCCCTGACGGTAATGCAGTTTGCGCGGACGGCCGACCAGGGCCGACGGGGACGAGGACAGGGGTGGTCGCGTCGCCCTGCCACCGCCACCCTGAGGAGCGCTCTCGGCGCCGAGGTTTGGACGCGCTACTCTGCCGGATTTGGCGTGCCGTGCCGCACCGCGTGCGTGGCCTTGGCGTGACCCGGCCGCGCTGCCCGCACGCCAGCGACACGCCAGCGGCACCGCAGTCTCTCTGGGATGGCGGCGTCCCAGAGGCGCCACGGCGCGCCGGCGCACCAAGGGAAAGGCTGGTCCAACGCGTCGCGTCCTTTATTCAAAATCCGTGACTCTGCGGCGCGCTGCCGTGTAACCTTTGCCTGCCTCTACTGCCTCTGGCGCGGCGACCGCGGCTTGCATCACGCCGCGCTTGCCGTGCCTGGGATAGCAGCCCTGCGCGTCGGGGCCGTTCGATGTACTACTACAGCTATACTGTGCAACTACCCCGATAAAAAAAACTCATTTCAAAGAAAAAAATTATTGGTAAATTTTTGTTATGTCGAGGGATTGAAGATAAAAGTGCGCAAAGGGTTTCCCTCGGGTTATAAAACTCGTTGTCTGTTTTCATGGCAACGATAGTGTAGAGACATGCTGGTGGGTTGGTCGGTCGCAGTGACCCATGATACTTCCTGGGTTTACATTTCAGGCTTTTTTTCCCCTAAAGAATAGCTCCAGTTGATACACGCCTCGCCAACTCGCCGGTGGCGGTGAAGTCGCTGTCCCCCGGCCGCCTTCGTGCCAAACTGCTCCCGATTTGTGGCTCTTGTCGGCGCGATAGCCCCCCACCGCCGTCGGCGGGGATGCTGCGGCCCCTGCCCCGGCCCCCGCCCCGCCCCGGCCTTGATCTGGAATCGGACCGTGCTGTATTGGGATGGTCAGTGGGTCAGCACGTGGGCCATTAGCATGGACCGCTAATTCCACACCCTCGTCGTTTCCGGCAGCCGGAGCGGCTGGGTCGCCTCGAGTGAGCGGCTGGAGCGCCCCACAGTGGGTCAGAAGACCGTTGAGGCGGCCAAAAGTGTAGACGCGTTTTGAGCTCCAGAGTCGGTAAATGGGACTCGAATCGAACGTGTGACCCCACCAATGGATTCCTCGTTCGGAGAGCAATCCATTGGTAGGGTCACACGTTAGATTCGAGTCCCATTTAGCGACTTTGGAGCTCAAAACGTGTCCGGGATTTTGGCCCCCTCAACGGTCTTCTGACGCACTGTGCGCCCGCGGCCGAAGGCGACCCCTTTTGGAATGGTGCACGCCAAATTCCTTTGTACCAAATATGTATGTGGTCTCTCACAATCTTGTGTTTTCTTTCGATTTCGCACAAATTTGTGCGATTCTGCGTAAACATTTTTACGGAATAGTTCACGTGTTTCAAAATGTGGGAGACCAGGTACAAAATTGCTCAAATAAACTTAGTGTGTAGGAGGGGTCGATAGCGCGCTGCTACATGACTTGCGTTTCGCAAGCGAGCGCGCGTGGCTGTGAGGGTAGCGGCTGCTTGCGGCTGGTCAGGGCTATGTACGGCCGCCTGGGTGACGGATTACGCGCGCAAGACGGACAGATTTGTGAGGTACAAAAGTGGTATCAAGAGAAATTTTTGCACGGAAAGTTGAGAAGAAACAACTCGGATTCGTGTTTTCCGAGGAGAAAATAATCCTCTCTTACTCTTGAGTTGCTTGGCCGTTTTTAGGTCGGCGCGACTGTTGCGGTCGTTTTCTTTTCGAGTCAGGTTCCGTCTGTGATGTGTGCACTGGCCTTAAGCTGAGGGAAGTGTGTGCGTGTGTGCGCTCGCCTGCGTCTGTGCAGCTGCCGCCTACAAGCGTTACCGGTGTGCCGGCGCTGCGACGCTGCACTGCAAGGCTGTGATCCAGGCCGGCCGTCGTGGCAGGCACCTGATCCCGTTGATTGCAACGGACTAATGAAACACAATCTAAGCGATGCGACCCCCTTCGCCGGCGCGCCCCGCCCCGCCCCGCCCCGGGGATGGTGTGGCCCATTGTCTCTGGCGGTGCAGGAAGTGCTGGGCGTGCTGGGCGTCAGCCTGCCAGTCCCTTCCGCGCGCTCTCATCCACCCATTGTTGTCGTCGTTGTTGTTGTTGTTGCTGAATCGAAGAATATGAATACAACGTTCTCGCTCGGGGTGGCCCCGCGCCGGCCGCGCCCCGCGGGACTGCATGCCGACACCACGCGGACACCAGTAAATTCTTTTCGGTTGTCGTTTGGACGGTGCGGCGAGGAGCGCGGCGCCGCCGTGCCCCGCCGTGCCCCGCCGGGGAGGTGCGAGAGTCCAGGCGGAGAGCGGCACAGTTTCCACGGCCCAATGGCCGGTGGCGCTTGCTTGGCGCTTGCCTCCCGGCTGTTGGGCCCGCGTATCAGCGACTCGGTGGCGTCCTGGGCGGCCGTCTCCGGCCGGGCCCCCTGTCGCGCTGCAGAAGGGCTGGCCGGCAGCTAGGCCGGCTGACTGAAGTGAAATTAATGATGTCTGCGAGAGGCGCGGTGCGGCTGCGGGGCGGGGGCACTGCTGCATTGACGGCGTGGGCGGCAACAGCTTTTTGATGCGGCGTTGCGCCGAAATGACGCCGCGCTTTCCCAACCTCTCTTACGACGCCCACGGCGCGCCGAGCCTTCCGCGCGCTGAGCGGCAGTCGTCGGCGCGCTAGCAAATGTGTTTTACTGCATGCGGGCGGGGCAGGGCGGGGCAGGGTGGGGCAGGGCGGGGCAGGGCGGGGCAGGGCGGGGCACGGCGGGGCAGGGCGGGGCACGGCGGTGTTGCGGTGGTTTTCTTCACGCCGCCGTGCCCGGTGCGCTCGGTCTCAGGATCAGGCTTTTTGTCGCCTTCATTTTCAGCGTCCGCTTTATGAGGGACATCCAGCCGGCCGGTGGCAGCAAAGCGCCGTTTACGAGTGGCCGCGAGGTGGCACTGCAGAAAGAGACCTGCGGCGCCCTGGAACGCTTTTTTTATTTGACTGCATTCGAAATCAGTTCCGTGTTATTTTCTTTTCTTTGTCAACATAGACTAGAAGTTGCACGGATACTGACACTCTTGGAAGCTCCGGCGCTTTAGTTAAGCCAACTCGTCTCCTTTTTTTCCCGTTTTCTTCTTTTATGTTTTTCCGTTGGTTTGCCTTTTTTTCCCCCAGGGGGGCTTCTTACACATGTATCTCAACCTGGCCGCAGCAACTCTATTCGCGGGTCGGAGACGCGACAGACGCGAAGTCGCTTGGTCGGGCTGCGTTGCATTGCTGCGCCGCCCACTGCCCGTCAGCTAGGCTGCCCATTGGCGCGTCCGTCCGTCCGTCCGTCGTGGGCCGGCCTTAGCGGCGGCGGCCTCTGTCACTTCGCTCGACTTGACTTCGGACGCGATAATGGCTCGGCCGGCCTCGTGTCGGTGGCCGGCGCGGGGAAGTCCCTTCCCCTGCTTTTCGGCGGCAAGTTTGAAAATGGTAAAGGCGCGCAGTGTGGTTGGGCGGTGAGGTTGTTCGGCGGCACGGCGCGGTCGCGCTCTCGGCCGCCCTTCGGAGAGCGTCCCCGCGGACGCCCTGGACGCGCCCGGCCCTCGGCTCGGCCCGCAGGCCCGTCGCGGCTGCTTGATTTATTTGCCGTCTTGTTATAGAATATTAACCAAACGACTGATTGACTTGTATAAGCGCGGTACGGTTCGCCTTGGCGGCCCCGGCGCGCCCCGCGGCTTGACGGCGAGGTGCCACGCCGCGCCAAGCGCTATCGGAGAGGCTGACAGGCCGAAGCGGTTTCGCTATTAATCAGATCGCTATCGGCAGAGACCGCCGCCGCGCCACTCGCTTGCCTCTACTCGCAATCCGCGCGCCTCTGGTACTGACTGCGTGTTTGTTTTTCCGTTCGTCTTTTTGTCCCATCCTCCCGTTGTTGTTGTTGTTGTTGTTGTTTTGGTGTTGCTGTTTTTGTGGCTGTGCTGGCATTCAATTAACTCTTGATTGGAAATGGATTAATGTCGCGCTGCCCGGCTGTCATGTCTGCCGAGATGGATCTCCGTTTCATGGCTGTTCCGTTCGTTGCCGTTGCGCCTCGCACGGACCAGCGATGCGCAGGGCGCTGGGCGGGGCGCTGGGCGGGGCGCTGGGCAGGGCTAGCCACGACGCGTGTCAGTGCGAATTGATCCCCTTTTATTGCCGAGTCGAGCCGTACCTAATTCACCTCGCCGTCGTGCGCGTGCCGTGCCGTGCCGCGGTCCCGTCCCTGGGAAGGAAAAGGGCCCAAAAGAGATGGGTAAGATGGAAACGTCCCGGGCCATCGCGTTGGGAAAGTCAGTGACGGTGGAGGCGGCGCCGGGCCGTCGTCGCTGTCGGCGCTTAATGAGCACGCCCAGCTCGGGCCTGGCCGCGACCTCGCGAGGGCGGTTGGCTGCCGACCGATTCCGCGCCGCACTCTGTCTCTCTCGCACATCTATGGGACTCCCCATGTGTGCGAGAGAGACGGCGACGAAAGCGATGGTCGGAATCGCTGTGCAGGCTGGCGATGCGGCCATAGATCTGGACCAGGATGATGAGTGGCTTGATGCATGGGGGTTCGCCTTTGTTGGCTGAGCGCAGCCCCAGCGCAGCCCAGCGGACCAAAACACAGGTGACCTCGTTGAGGGCTGCTTGACTCGACAAGCCTTTCTTGTGCTCGGCGGCGTGCCGGCTGGCTCCGCTGTCAGTCGCGGCCGCCTTTGACCTTCTTGCCGCGGGGCGCAACTGGTTCAGCGGAGCGGGGAACTTGAACGCGCGGGTCAGGCCCGCCGCCCAGCCGCCCCGCGCAGCCCTGGAGAAATGCATCGGGGGAAACGGATGGGTTGCTTTTGAGACCGCTAGTAAACGCTTCGGACGCCCGTTTATCAAAAAAAAATGAAATAATAATAATAATAGACCAAGGAAAAAAATCCTTAACTTGCTTTTTTAGAAGAAAAAAAAAAACACATTTTTATCCAATTGTTTAAAAAGTAACTTGGATCAAGATGGGTCAATATCGTCTGACCTACCTAAAACAGACCGACAAAAATTAGACCGACCTATTTTTGACCGACCTGAATAAAAATATTGAATAAAAAATTCAATAAATATTCGCATTTTTGACCAACCTAAACTGGGAGCGGGTCTTTGTGGCTTAAATTACTTGATTCACTTGATCTGCCTCCTCGAGAAATAGGTTGCCAAAGTTTCAAGATGACGGCTGGCCCGACTTTTTTCTGGGTGCAGCGGTATCGGAGATGAAAAGAAAAACTGCGCCTCACTTCAATTGATTGTTGGTCCAGGAAATAATTGTGTTTTTCGTTCCCCCGCGACGACTTCGCTAGCAGTAGCCCGGAGGGTTTGCCAAGGACAAAACGGTTCGGCTCGGGTGATAGGCGCGTTAGCGCTGAGTAGTAATTATCGGAACCGATGCGCCAGTGCCTTGCAGGGCCGCGGGCCGCCGTTTTAACATTTTAATTGAATCAGCCGCGCTGGTTGCCTTTCTTTTGCCGCCATCGCGTGTTTAATTATCGCTGGCGGGGCAGACCAGAGCCCCCTGCTGCGCGGCCGGCGGTCATCGCTGGTAAATCTAGACTGAAAAGTCTGTCCGTCTCTTTGTCCGTCCGTCCGAGGAATAAATGCAAAGTTGGCCCTGCCCCTTCCCCGGCCGCGCTATTGTTGCGAGATAAATAAAAGCAATGCCCGGAGAAAGTATCGGGACATGCAGTAAGATTTACTGTAACCACCCGCCGGCCGCGGCCGTAAATTTGGAGCGTTTTGACGCGCGAGGAGGCGAGCCAGGCCGTGAGCGTCAGGCGAGGATTCTCGAGGCATCCTGCCGTGCAGTGTGGCAGCGCGCCTGTTGGGGCAGTGGAGGGCCCGGCCGCGCCGCGGATGACGGCGCCGTGCGTCGTATTCATGGCGAGCGCCTGCCGCCTGAACTGCCGCCTGCAGCCCCTCGGCGGCGCTCCTCTACGGCGGTGGCCTTGTTTGGCCTAACGGCAGCGCCAAGTGCACACATTTATTTTGCCGGGCGGCGCGCGCGCGGACAGCCCGGCAGGCAGCAGCGCGACGTCCGCCTTTGTGTGTCAGTGCTTGCTGCAGTTCGATGGCCTGCCGCCTGCAGCGCGCCACGGTCGCCGCCAAGCCGCGATGACATTTTTATCTCCGCGGACGCGGAAACACTGTTACCGGGACCGCTCGCTCACGACGGCGTCCCGGTGAGGGCGACACCGCGGCGCTCCGCGGGGCCCTCGTCGCCGCGCCCGATCGGGCGTGAAGGAAGCCGTCATGCACGGCGCGCGGCGGCGCGCGGCCTCGTGCGCTTCCGCCGCGGTGCGCGGGGTGGCTCCAGCGGCGCCACGGTCGGCGGGGTGGCGGCGGCGCGGCCCGCGGCCACAGCCTTCGGTCACGTGGAGGATGTGCCCGTCAATGCCAACCCGCGCACACTCACGCGCGCCGCGTCACGCGCCCGTCCGCGCCCATTGACACGCACGGCCGCTTTCTCTGTCCCCGAGGCCCGCGCGAATAAGGCGCAACCCGATTTACGTTTCGCCTCGGCGTGGCAGGCGAAGGCTCAGGACGCGAGCGCGTGCACTTGAGCACGGGTGAGAGCTCACAGCGCTCATGAGTGCCACGTTTTAAAGGCTTTATTTAGCGTTTAAGGCGAGAAACAACGCCGAACGTGCGAGTACACCGAGTACGGGTCAATCCGCACACATGAGTATGAGTTACATCAGTGATTCACCTCTCGTCAGGGTTCCCGGAGAGCTGCTGGGCCAGCCGCCCACCAAACCGCGGCAGGCTTGTCATGTGGATCTGTTTGCGCCCCGGCCGCCCCGCCCTGGCGCACCCCACCCCACCCCACCCCACCTCGCTCGGTGCGTCGAGCGAGAGTGAAAGGGCGCGGCGTGCGCTCGCGGAACTGTAAATGCGCGCACGGCCTGCATGTCGTTTGCGCGGGGAAAACACGAACCGTTTTCGGCGACTGGCTGCAGCAGTCCTGCACTGCACGCAGCATTGTCGAGTTGAGCGTGCAAGGACGCCGCCTCGGTGGGAGACACCTTGGAGGAGGACGTGCGCGTCGGTCGGCGTTGCTGCAACGGCCCTCGGGACGCGCGTGGAGGCGCGGTGCAGCCTCGTGTGCGCTCGGAAGCACCCAGCGCCGCGTCTGGGAAAACGGCGGCAACAAAAGAGCGAGCGAGGTGCAGGCATGGTGCAGGCATGGCGCGGCCTGTGCGTCCTGCCGTGAAGGCGCAGCGACGGTGCAGCGAAGGCGGCCCGCGTCGCCTCGGACGGCCAGCGGGTGGAGCAGTGTGCCTCCGATACGCTTAATCGCGGCCAGGAAAAATCTTTCGAGCGGACGGCCCTGATTGGTCCACGCAGCACAATGTCTCACAATCTGACGCTCATTTGACTCGTTTGCTTATCGAAACGTGGCTCGGCTCTCGGTCGGACCAGAGCCCAGACCCAGAGGTGTTGGCCGACACTTAGCCGCGGGCAGGGAAACCCCGCCGCCCCGCCGAGGCTGGCGGCACGCACGCCAATCAGCCCATTTTCGCAACTTCTCGTGATTCTCTTCGACCATTGAACACTTAACTGAGCGTCGCCATCGCGTCGTCCCCCGCTTGGCTAGGCCGTGAAAAAATAACGGAAATGGGAAGATAAATTGCGGTTGGAAAATGGGAGTGGTGGCATGGCGCAGTGTCGCCTGCAAGTCTGGCATCGGCACGGGCCGCGTGTTGCGGGCGTGGTAGTAATGGCAGCACTCCTCGCGTGTGAGTCACGGCGCGGCGCGGCGCCGGTAGAGAAACGAGAACGCTTTGTTCCGAGTTTGGATGAATCAACGCCGTGCACTGTACTATCTGCCCCAAGAAAACTAGCCACTGCGTCGCCCGCCACTCCCACTCCCGAGAGACGCTCGTCTGTGGGACACGCTCCCTGGGGAAGCTGCGGTGCTGCGCCGTGTGTTATAGTCAAAGCTGGCCCACTGGCGCGGACAGTGTCGTTTTGCTTTTGGCAGCTGGGTGCCGTTCGGTGGCCTGGCGGGGCGGGGGGCGAGGCGGGGTCCGTCGGGAGCAAGGCGTCGTCGTCGCCGCTGCCGTTCGCTTGCAGTGTTCGCGAGTGTTCGCTTGCCATTCCCAGCCCTGCAGCCGCGAGCGCGGCGGCGCGGCTCCAGTCGAAGTAGGCCATCTTGTTTGAATCGAGCGCGCTGCGCGCCTCGACACGACCCTCTCTCTTTCCTGTGCCCTTTTAATTGCGTGACGCGGTTTCTCGTCGGTCCCCGTTGACGCGCGCCCCCTCGGCTCGCTCCGTCTCTCTCGCACCCCTACGGCGCTCCGCACGGGGACCGACTGGGCCGGGGGGCGCGTGAGCGGCGGCGGGGCACGGCGGGGCGGGGGACTCTGGTTACGCTCTCCTCGCGTTGCAGTGCACCCACCCTGCGCTGCATGGTGTGATTGTTGCACCGCCGTCGTCCCGACGCAACAATGACAATGGGGAAACTAGGAAGAAGTGCCTTACGTAACTCAGGATGCACCTCGGAGTCGTGCCCGGCAATTTGCAGCAGCAGTATCGGGGCACGGCGTGGCGTGTCCGGCTGTGGCCGGAAGGGAATGCTCGCTCGGGTCGCGCCACCAGACTGTTCCCTGTTCTTCGTCTGAGGTGGAGATGATGTTGACGATGGCACTCGCTCGGCATTGGGGAACGTCGTTAGGTACTCGTGCCGTCTCCATTTGTTGACCCCCTGTTTTTTTTTTTTGTCGCAGGTTGGTTTCGGGCGTGATCGTTGATGCCGGTGTGGTGGTGGCGGTATGTACTGTGTGGCGTGGAGGCGGGTGCTCCGGCAGCCGCGAGCCGCTTCGATGGAAGAAATGAAAAGATCCGCGCGGCCGCGAAGCTCGGTGCAGCCCGTCGCAGCGCCACCGGCGGTTTGGAAACTCTGTCGCGCCTAATTGGCATGTTTCACTTTCGCTCGGCGGCGCGGCGGTGGCCGTCCCAGGCAGTGTGGTGGCCGGCCGACCGGACCGCCAGCTTTGCCGCGAAAAGGAAAGTGATTTTGCATGGAGTGCGTGGCGCAGCACGCTCATGTGGAGTGGGAGGAGTCTCTCTCGCACTCAGGGTCCTGTCGGATGGGTGCGAGCGAGAGAGAGACCGACGGGATCCCGTGCTAGTAGAATCGCCTGCAGGGGCCCTGGCCGGGCCCTCGGTGACGGCTTTCACTTGCCTTGCTCATCCCTGGGCTTGTAGCTCCTCGGCGAGCTTTCGGCCGGCCGGCCTGCCCTGTTTGTGCCAGTCATGCCCGGCAGACTGCGCGCGGATGGTCACTGGTTTCATTTCTTATTTTTCTTTTTTTTTTGCCTCCCTTCCATTTTTACGTAAGTCGGTTCGGTGTCGTTGCGACAGGTCCGGCGCCCACGGTCACCGCGCCTCGCCCGCGGCGAGCAGCCGTTGGGTCGCTGCTCTGCGCACGCCGGCGCACGCAAAGCAGTCCGCGCGGCAGGAGGGCGCCGCCGAGGTTCGAGTCCTTGCGACACCATTGCGATGGTCATCTGCACGACCTGCAGGGCCCGGCGGCCCGGCGCGGCCGGCCCTCGTGCATCGGGGTGGGGCGAAGCCAGCAGGCTGTTTCCGAACAGTTCTTCGTCTCTCTCGCACCGCAGCGGAACGTGCGAGCGAGACAGATCGACGGCAGCACGGCAGACAGTTCACAATCGGCCTGCAGGCGAAGCATTGAGTCACTAGGCGTCGCGGCCGACCACAAGAAGGCCTGGCGCGCCTTGGTCAGCGACCGCCAGTTTTCACTCGGTCCTTTGTGTTTGCTCACCTTTCTGGATGAAAGGGCCTCGGACTGTGAAGGGCAGACTGCGGTGCGTAGGGCCGAGGGCTGCGGTCCCAGGACGACGAGCACGGCGCCGGCCTGCTGCGCCTGATGATGCCGACGCGTGTGGGGCCAAGAGGCCGAGAGCATTTTCCCTTTCCCTTGACTTGCGCCGAGGAAATGCTCGCGGGCGGGAGAAATGTTCTTGCCCAAGGGAATCGTAGTGAAGGGAGTACTAAAGACGCCCGCTCACAGGAGGCCTGAGCTCACACTGCTACTGTGTGTTTTCCCCTTCGCCTCTCGTCGCCCCCTGCCGGACGAGTCGCTTGGCGCGCCGCTGCGTTGAAGGCTGCCGCGCCGCGGGCGCCGCTACTGTGTGTGGAAAGGGGGCGTCCGCTTCGCCCGCAATCGGGTGCGTGGCAGAGCGGCGCTAAGCGGCGCTAAGCGGCGCTCCCTGAGGCCGGCCGGCCCGGCCCGCCGCGCAGGCGACGCAGGTGTCTCGCAGAGACCGGCATGTCCAGGCCCGGCGACCGGGCCGGCAGGGCTCTCAGGACGAACGAATGAATTGGCCGTCGGCAGGGCCGTCGGGGTCCCAGGAGGAGTGGGTCCTGCTGCTGGAGCGGATATCAAGGCAGAAACGGTCCAGCGCGGTTTATGATGATGTGCGATGTTTGCAGGATGTCGGGGAGCGAGGTTGGGGTCGATATGCTAAATAGAATCCGTGTCTGCCCTGGCCGCGCGTTCCTCGTTCCTGTTTGCTAAGGGGAAACGTTATAGTGTGTCTGTGAGAGGGGGATTTGACGAGTTCAGCACGGTGCATTGTGTGTGACGGGAGCAGGACGCTCCCCGTTGTTGCAACGATGTGGGCCGCTTTGCGCTCCGAGATTTGTGGCAATGATGTCTGCCACTTCTGTGTGTGAGTGTGTGTGTGCGTGCGAGTGCGTGCGTGTTTGAGTCTACGATAAGCCCAGTCCTCAGTATGGCACGCTGTGCTGCCCCGCCCAGCCCCATTGTGGCCCTGTGCGCGTTATTGTCGCAGTAATTGGGCTGATAATGCAACTCGTCCTGTACGTACAAACACACACACACACGCGTGCGCGCGCACACAGGCATGCGGCCGCGCCGTCCGCGTATTAGCATGGCCATTACAGTGGGCAAACAAGGGCAGGTGGACGGAGTGGGGGCACAGGAGTGAGAAAATTTAGAGGAGAGGGACCACAGAAAAAAACGAAGGATGGACGCGTGGCAGAGCAAAACGTCTTCCCACGTATGTGGGTCACAACGTGGCAAATGCCCCATTCTAACGAATTACAGTGAAAGAACGCCACGACGACGCCTTGCTAGCCTTGCACCACACGACGACGCGCCCATCTCAAGTCACTCAGCGCGCGCGGGGTGTTGGGTGTCGTCTCGCAAATGGTGATTGGTCTGGGGAGGCTCTCCTGCTCTGTCTTGCTCTCTGGCGCGGGGCGCTCGGGGAAGCGCGACCGTCGGCACGCGTGTGCGCGAGGGCGCCCCGCCCCGCCCCGCCACAAGTCGGCAATCTGCACTCGTTGATCGCACGGCGCCGAAAAGCGCAGTACGGCGCAAAGCGTCGCGCCGCGTTTGTCTGGGGCTATCGGGAGTGCGTCGCGGGGCGCTCAATTAACGTAACGGGGCGCGGGTCGCAACAGTTACTCTGTGTGTGTGTGTGTGTGTGTGTGTGTGTGGTTGTGTGTCCGAGCCAATTAATGGAGCGGCGACCTGGGCGAAGCGGGAGATGGCCTAGCAGCAGCGACTGTCGCCAACCCCTTTGCTAGCGCGTTGCCGCAGTCAGAGTGTTGGTGTGCGTGCCCACTGTGTGCCGCGTCGAGGCGCTGCCCTGCGGTTCCGGTGCATCGCTGGCGGGGCGCGCGGCGGGGCTGGGTGTGGATTGCCTTCCGGTGACACACTCTGCACAGTTGACTGCGCCGGGCGCAAGAACTAGTAAGTGGCCTGACTGCCGGCGAGCTGCCAGTGTGCCCGGCCCGGCCCGGCCCGGCCCGGCGGGGGACCGTTGGGATGGTGCCCTTCGCCGGGGTGCCCTTCGGTCGCCTTCGGTTCCATTCGCCCACCGTGCTGGAACTGCGTCCCGCAGCGTCACTTTGCTTTTAGAGCGCCCTCCCCCCCCCTGCCCCTCGTTCCCCTCTGGGTCGCGGAGCGAAGAAACGTTTTGTTGTTGCGACTGTGGAGCAGCTTTTGGCGCTCGCCACGCTTCAAGGGCGGCGTCGCGGCGGCGTCGCGCTGCCCGGCCGCACCGCTGCTGCTGCTGCGCTGGGCCCTGCCCGGCCCTGCCCGAGGACGACGTGCACGAGGGAGTGGCGCGGCGTGTCGTACACTGTGCGGCTGAGACGGGCAGCGGCTCTCAGTCGGAGTGTTGCATCCATTGTGTGCGGTGTCGGGATGGGTGTTTTTGAGTGGAGGTCGAAGCCAATCGCACGATTCTCCCAGTTTCGGGCGTCGCTTTCAGCCCACGCGAGGAGGAGGGGGAGGATCAGTGCTCCAAGAGTCGGCCCGGAGAACAGCGGGAGCCTTTTAGCCTACGTTTAGCAGAGCCTCCAAACTGCGCTTTCTTCTCTCTCTCTCTCTCTCTCTCTCTCTCTCTCTCTCTCTCTCTCTCTCTCTCTCTCTCTCTCTCTCTCTCTCTCTCCCTCGCACCGATAGGGAACACCACACGAGTGCGAGAGAGAGAGAGAGAGAGAGAGAGAGAGAGAGAGAGAGAGAGGGAGGGGGGGGGAGAGGGAGAGCGACGAAGCGCTGCGGCGTGTCTCGGCTCGGCGCGTCGTACGAGGGCCCCACCGGCCGGCCGGACTCGACCGGAGGCGTGTCGCCAAAGAAACAACGAAACGTGTGGCGAGGGATTGTGGGTGGGCGCGGCGAATAAGGACTATGGAAATATTTGGCGTCGTGTGTCACGCAGCCCGCAGTCGCGCGGCGTGGAAGCGGCCTGACTTCACCGCGGACGCCACTGCTGACTGGGTCAGGCTGTCGGGCGCAGACCGGCGGGGCTCGCAGGACTGACCCCGTCAACGCGGCGTCAACACCCCCACGCACCAGGCCGGTGCTCCCAGCACGCAGCCAGCGGGTTGCTGCGCTGTGAGTTAGATGGCTGGCGGGGCGGGGCGGGGCGGGACTGCGGTGAGCCGAGTGGAACGTTCTGCAACTCGCTGCCGCGACCCGAAGCGACCCGGCCCGCTCAAGCATCATATTGCTCGCGCCGCCGCACTTCTCCTCCTCCTCCTTTCCCGTTGTTTACCATTTTCTTGCCTTTTTTCGGGGGCCGCGCTGTCGGGCCGTCGTCGCGGCCGCGACTGCAGTGACACCGTTACCGCGCCGCGCCGCCACGCCGCGAATTATATCGAGGCCCGCGGCGGTCCTGCGCCGTCGCCGTGCGTGGAGGGTTGCCGTGCCGGCGGCCGCTTCAAGGCACAAACCAGCGAGGCGTACCTGCGAGGCGCTCTATCCGAGGGTGTACCTGTGAGGCGTACCCTGCCAACGGTCCGGTGGTGGCTCCCCGTTTCTGGCGATTCCGTCTTCTCCCGCATCCTCCTCGCGGCGGTGGGCAATGCGGTGGTGGCCCCGCTACGTGAACGTGATCCTCTGGACTCTCTCTGCCGGCCGGCTCGTTTCTCCTCATCTAGTTGGCTGCTTTCCTTGGCCCTTGGCGAGCCTCGGTCGGTCGCGCGTTTGAAGGGCCGTCCGTCGGGGGTCAGGGCCAGCTGGGCGGGCCTAAACGCCGAGGGCCGGGGCGAGGTTAGGAACGTGCCGGGCCGCCTCGATCCGCTCCTCGCCGCCCCCGGCTCGCTCTGATTGAACGTGCGGCTGCGCGTGCCGCGGCCAACTACGCGGCCCAGCTGGATGCGACTCGGTGCAGAGCGATGCCGACCCGTGTTTTCGTCGCTCTGTTTCTCTCGCACCCTTGGTTCGGCCCATTTTGGTGCGGAAAGAAAGAAAGAAAGAAAGAGCGACGAAAGCACGGTTCGGAATGAGCCTGTGTTTGTTCCGAGAGTTGGGTCCCGTCAGGCAGACCGTGGCTCCTCTTGACCTGGCCTGGCCCCGTCGTCGGCTTTATAATTTGAGTTGGAAAGTTTAAGTTGAGCGAGTTGGCGGAGAGTTTGAAGCCTAGTGCGCTCTCGTTGCCGTGGCTCGGAGGCGGGTGGAAACCGGCGGAAACAACGGCGGCGTCTCTGCATTCCGCGTGCACTTCTGCGTGGCAATGGCAGTGGCGTAGGCAGCGCCGTGCAGCGCGTAGCCGAATCAGTTCATAAGAGATTCCGATCGCGATACGTTTACGGTACTCCGCAAGTCGCAGTCCGAGTCGTATCGGTCGCTGTTCTATGCAAATGCCGATACACTTTACACCTCTAGTATCCCCCAGTCCCGCATCGCGGTGTGCCCGGCGCGCACTCCGAGGAGCCGATAGTAGTTGGCGCGCGGTGGTGGTCATCCCAGGCAGGACTGGCCTGCCTGGCCTGGGTGGCCCCGTGCCGGGCGGAGCGGGCGGGCCCCCGCGGACGCCGGGTGAGATGGCCCACCCGCACGACAGGCATGTAGCGCGGCGGCCTACGCTGCAGGGGCCAAGCAGCAATCAGCTCTAGGGGAAATTGAGATGCCGGGAGGGGGGGGGGGGTAAATGTCTCCGGGGCGCTTTTTGGATTCAGATGACGGAAAATAAATACTGTCACAGCGCTGCGAGCGGAAGAAGTGATGGGGCGGGATGCTTT
Source organism: Stenchaetothrips biformis (assembly GCA_030522485.1). Taxonomy (NCBI): domain Eukaryota; kingdom Metazoa; phylum Arthropoda; class Insecta; order Thysanoptera; family Thripidae; genus Stenchaetothrips; species Stenchaetothrips biformis. The sequence goes on along the minus strand of CM060086.1, from coordinate 20,617,260 downwards.
GGCTTTTCCTAATCTCGCCTCCGTTGATTGTGTTTTGCGTGCTAGAATGCCCGGAGGCTCGTCACACGATCACCTGCGGCAGGTCGCTGGCGTTGGAGGTTTGACTCGCTGCCGGACGGCGGATCACCTTGCCGCAGAAGCCTCGCGCGGGGAGCGACGCGCCCCGTGGGGGGAGGGGGGGGGGCGTCACCATGGAAACGAACGCTCCGGTCGCTCCAGTTGCCGCGCTGCGGTCGGCGCACGCCGTGCCCGGGACAGCGTTACAGCGTGCACGACACCGCGGCCACTTTTTATTTCATCCGCCGGTCGGTGTTGATGGCACTGGTCGCTGGGAAAGCTGCCGCCGCGCTGCGGCCTCGGAACGAAAGCTGGCGGCGGTGTGCGCGCCGCGGTCGCGCTGATACTCGCCTTGGGCGGCGAGGGGTCGTCGGGGTGCCTCGCCGGCCGCCTCGGCTGACGACGGATGGGCCGTGTGCCCCGACGCCACCGCGGCCAACTGAATCACGTTTATGTTAATGCAGCGTCCGGCCGTCTGCCTGGCCGAGGCGGATGGCCGGACGGCTGGAGGCGAGGCAGGTCACTGAAGGGCCGCGGGCGCACCGCCGGCGCAGCGCGCAGCACGGCGTCTTGCGCAACGAATGGCCAGGGAGCTGGTCGGCGACGCGCTGGTCGAGGACACGTTGGTCGTCGACGCGTTGGTCGACGAAGAGCTGGTCGAGGACGCGCTGGTCGACGGCGCGTTGGTCGACGACGAGCTGGTCGAGGACGCGTTGGTCGACGACGAGCTGGTCGAGGACGCGCTGGTCGACGACGCGCTGGTCGACGACGCGTTGGTCGACGACGAGCTGGTCGACGACGCGATGGGCGTCCGTCAAGGCTCGTCGTGCTGCCGCCGCTCTCTCGCGTCGTCCCTCGCTTTCCCTTTCCTCGCACGTCGGCCACGTCGGCCGTCGGGTCGGGCCCACTGCCGACTCGGCCGTCATGTGACTGGGGCTGCCGGTGCTGCCTGGGGCGGTGTTGGTGCCGGCGTGGCGGGCCTTCTGTGTCGGTGTTGTCGAGGTGACCTTGGCCGATGACGGGTCATTGTCATGTGCATCAGCAAGGAGGCGGTCGGTGGGACGGGTGGCGCGGCGGTGGGTCGGATTGTAAAGCGCGGAGCGGGTGAAAAGTTCAGCCCCGTGCTCGGTACACTGCATTCAAAGTGATCTGAAGTCGGTCAGTCAGGCTTGTTGGAGGAACGCCTTGCGCCTGCCGTGCTCGCGAACGCGTCGTCGGGACGCCGCCGGTGACTCCACTTTGGTGACGGCGCGAGCTTTTCGTGGCTGTGTATTGATTTGGCTCGCGGCCTTGCGCCGCTTGTGCCTCGCGGACGGCCTTGGCCGTGGCAGTCGCGCATTAAGCAGGGACACATGATGAGAAGGGGCGCCGTGGTGCGGCCAGACAGACGCACCAGCCTTGACCCATGACGCGGCGCCCCGGCGGGGCCGGGACCGGGGCCGGGACCTGGCCCGGTCAGACGACACCCGATTAGGAAGCCTGCCGGCCGGCACGGGCCATCCAGCAGACCAGCGGGAGGAGGGGGCGTCGGGTGCGAGAGAGACAGGCAGTGCTTCGCCATGAGCGGGTCTGCCTGCCATGTGGCCTACCGCCGGCCGGCGTGGTGACCCCGCGTCTTCTCGCCGCCCCCGCCTGGACCGCCGCCCGGGTCCTCCCGGGTCCGCGCAGGCCATTCCGCTTCCGCAAATTGACTCATTGTATGGAAATGGAGCGGTATTTTCAGCGTGTCGGTGGATCGGCCAGACCAGTGGGCCGCACTGCCGCATGGGGGCGAGTGGCGTTGCGTTATGGGGTCAAAGACTCGCCCGGCTCCCATTTAAAACCAAAAAAAAATAATTGATAAATAATATTTTTTGTTTTCTTTTATGGTTGAAACCTTTGAGCTCTTTCGTTTTGAACGGTGGGACCTGACCCGTGTGGGCCGGGCCCCTTAGACTCTCGGACCGTTTCGGAGAAAGCAGCTCTAAAATGGCAATCTTTATGCCCGCTCTCTTTGGCTTGGTGGCGTGGAGTTGTGCTGCCTTAGAGACGGCCCTTTTTTTTATCCTTTTTCGTTGAAATAATAAGTCGCAGCACAGAGCGGCGGTGTCGGCAGGCCGGTGCACTGTACCGTGGGGCCTGCCTTTTTACCCTCACAGATTCTGACCCGAATGCGAGTTAGCCGACGAAGCTACGAAGCGTCCGGGGGGTGGAGAGCATCTCATTATCCGCCGCGTCTGACCGGGGACCGACAGGGAACCAGGGAATGACTCGGGTTGCCTTTTCATCTCCTCGACGCGTAATGCCGGCCGTTTTGCGGCGATGTCGCTCGAAGTGTTTTATTGTGACAATGCACTGTCGGCTGGTGTAGTCTGTGCAGGCCATTCTCCTAAGACGAATATCTTCTTTGTTCTCCCAATAGTCCCACCACACGGCTGCAGTGCGAAGTGCCGGCCAGCCGTTTACTTTTCGTCGTGGTTTCTGAACGTGGACCTGGAAACCGTAGCTTGGCTGTGGAGGGGTTTGCAGTAAAGGCGCCTTTTCTCCTGTTGACAGTGACGGCGCCGCTGCCTCCGCAACGGCCATGGATCCCGCTGACGCGTCCGAACCGAGCCAGGCCCACGTGTAAGTAGCATCGGGAGGACGTTCTGGCGAGGAGGCCAGTGGGCTGACCGTGCTGACGACGCGCGCTGTGTTGCAGGCATTTTCACTGTCATGTGCTACAACGTGCTGTGCGACAAGTTCGCCACGAGGCAGATGTACGGCTACTGCCCGAGCTGGGCCCTGGAGTGGGAGTACCGCAAGAAGAGCATCCTGGACGAGATCAGGCACTACGCCGCCGACATCATCAGCCTTCAGGTGCGGTGGGAGTGTGGCCTCAGCAAGGACTTGAAAGTTCCGTCGTTTATTTGGAATTTGGGCCAGGAGACGCACTTGGATGAGTCTCTTCGCCGACTTGGTTGCGTGGGGTGCGCGTCGACGCTAACACAGTACGCACCGCCGTTGTTTCCTGCAGGAGGTGGAGACGGACCAGTTCTACAAGTTCTTCCTCCCCGAGCTGAAGCGAGATGGCTACGACGGCATCTTCTCTCCCAAATCGCGTGCCAAGACCATGGCAGAGAGCGACAGGAAGTATGTGGACGGATGCGCCATCTTCTTCCGAATCGCCAAGTGAGTGGTTGCTGCAATGCTGCGTCTTGCACTCTTCCCGCCAGAGGGGAGCCTGCTCATGGTGTCTGTGTGCTTCAGGTTCACGCTCGTGAAGGACCACCTGGTCGAGTTCAACCAGCTGGCCATGGCCAACGCCGAGGGCTCTGACCACATGCTCAACAGAGTGATGCCCAAAGACAACATCGGCCTGGCCGCGCTGCTCAAGACCAAGGAGGCTGCCTGGGAGAACGGTGAGTAGGGTCGGCTGCCGGTCAGCGGGGTAAGCACACCCACAAACAACCGCACGAACACACCGTCACATCACAACACACGGCACGTCAATACTCCGTTCTCCTTCCCAGACCCCCTCGTCCCTCCTTGTCCAGCCGCCGCTGCAGATACTCCGGCGTGGGTGCGGTGCTTGCGGCGAGGGGTATCGCCGTCGTTTCATCGTACAGACGCTAGATCGCAGCACCGCCGCTGGGAGTCGGAGCCTTGTGTCCCTCTTGCATTTCGGCCCGTTAACGTGTCATGTTTTTGCCCCCACCTCTCTCAACGAAAATATTTTCCTTTGATCTGCCTTTATCGACGACTCAAAGACAGGAAGAGAGCGACGGGTGGTTCTCCAACAACCATATTTTCAAGTTATAACCGTCCAGTTGTATCGCTGTCACAAGAGAAGCTTCGCTGTTTAGCGGGATTTTGGATTGGCGGAAACATAACCTCCATCTTCTTAACAGACAGTTATTGTTTAAGACGTCCATCCTGTTATGTCATTCAGATAAGAAGAAAACTCAAGAAGGCACTTACCATGGCCTATTCTAACCAGCAACAGTACTGGCCTCCTCAAAGTAACCCAGACCAAGTTAGCTACGACCTCAACTTCTCAGATACTGACTTTTCTCAATCAGCTCCCCAGGGACTTGATTTTCAGAGCTTCTCATCTTCACCTGACAACTATGGAGCTCAACCTGCTGGCAACTATAACTATGGTGGATACAATGAGGCGGATTCCTTTATGAGTCCTGATGCAACGCAAGGCGGCACAGACTTTGATGACGAACCTCCTTTGTTGGAAGAGCTTGGCATTGATCCGGACCGAATTGTTGCAAAGACATTAGCTGTGCTCAATCCCTTTCATGGTCAAGGTGTGACTGATGATGCGAATTTTCTCCTGCAGGATGCTGACTTGGCTGGTCCTGGTCTGTTCTGTTTATTATTAGGAGCTTGTCTTTTGCTCTCAGGAGGGAAAGTCCCATTTGGTTATATTTATGGACTTGCCATGATATCCTGCATTGTTATGTACATTCTATTAAATCTCATGACTACGACTGTTAGCATTACTTTAGCATCTGTCGCATCTGTCCTTGGATATTGTCTTCTTCCTGTTGTTGGTCTTTCAGGCCTTGGTATTTTTGTACCTTTGACAGGCATTTTTGGCTTGGCTGCTGGTCTTTTCATTGTTGTTTGGTGTGCTCTCTCAGCATCAAGATTATTTGTTACTATGTCAAGTGATCCTCAACAAAGGCCTTTGGTAGCCTATCCATGTTGTTTGTTGTATGGTGTGTTTGCTCTGATTGTAATATTCTAATTGAGTGCCATATTTAACATCTATAATACCCAATGCCCTGAAATTTTTAAGTGGAATAACTGTATTCTAGATGGCTCTCTTTGATGCTGATTTTTTAACTTAATAAACTTTTCCTTGTCATGTCTAATTTTATTTGTTCATTCTTTGGAATCCAACTGGACGTCCCTTTGCTGGGGAAGGAGAACCATTCATGCACATTTTACAATGACCACAGTCACATCTATTTTTTCCATTTACAATATAAATTGGACTCATCACCACATATCTTGAACACTTAGTTACCTTTCTTAGTCTGTAAGTTAATTCGTTACTGACCTATGTTTCCTCTTTATTTTTCTGAAGTATTGACACTATAAAGTTTTTTATCTTTCAGGCCTTCCCGATCCTTCCCAAGTACACCAACCCCTATTGGTATGCACTGCACACATTCATTGGGATCCTGAATTCTGTGATGTCAAATTAGTTCAGACAATGATGTTGTCAAATGAGCTAAAAGGTATACTGGACCAGGCAGCCCATTCATTCCGCCCAGGACACAAGGCAGATCCTGCTGCAATACAGCTTTTATTATGTGGAGACTTTAACTCATTACCTGATTCAGGTATGTTTAATCTAAGGAAAATGGTTGTAGCCAGTGGTGGCAGAGGCACATAGTAATTGTTACTTTGTTTTACAGGTGTAATAGAATTTTTGACATCTGGTAGGGTTTCAGCAGACCATGCTGATTTCAAAGAGCTAGGGTACAAAGCTGTATTACAAAAAATTTCTGGTTGTGATAAACCAAATGAACTGACCCATTCATTTAAGCTGGCCTCAGCATACTCAGAAGATATAATGCCCTTCACCAACTACACGTATGTTGTCACAATATTGGTATGCTAAGCAACGCTTAGTTAATTTACATCTCTTACTCATTTTTTTCTTTTCTTTTTTTCTTTGAATTTAGGTTCCATTTTAAAGGAATCATTGATTACATCTTCTATTCGAAACAAAGTATGACACCCTTAGGATTACTTGGTCCTTTAGCTTCTGAGTGGCTCCGAGATAACAAAGTGGTTGGCTGTCCTCATCCGCACGTTCCTTCAGGTATGAGTTACTTTGATCACCATTAAAGTCTTTGTACGATGATGTGTGCTGTAACCATGTTGTTTCTTTTGTGCCAACAGATCACTTTCCACTTCTTGTAGAATTAGAAATGGTCCCAACTCTGCCACCCTCCAATGGGCTCATACAACGGCGGTAGCACAATCTTCATAACACTGAGTTATGATATGCATTTGGTTTCTTTCTGTGCGACAGGAAGAATCATATCATATTACTACAAAGCTGGTACCTATTTGCTGTCACCATTTCCTCTCAGTAACTTTCTTTTCATTTCATCACTTTCTACCATTGATTACAGTTTTAGCCATTTATGCAGATGGAGTGATGCACTATGGACTAAGTGACACATTTAAGCATGAAGAAGTCCTTGTTTACCTCTAGTCTAATGAAATTCATCATAACTTATTGTATCTTGAGTCGGTTCTTTCTGATAAATGTTTTATTATTCCCCCTGCCCCCCTTTTTTGTGTGTTATTTCTCTTTCCTGTTTCTTTTGATAATTTTTCCGGTCACTTTTAAGAATCCCTCATTAACATGGTCTATAGATTATGGATTATTAGTGCAGCTTAAATATTTCTCTTTGCTTTATCTGCCTTTAAGGTTTTCTGCATTGTCTGTGCTAAAATTTAGAAAATTATTGCATAACTCTGTTTTTCGTTCAAACTTTAAGCACAAGTGCCAAATGAAATGGTTTTCATTAGCAGTATTTTGATCTGTACACCATGTTAGGAAGGAAATCTAGATATTTTAGACATACTTTATAGGTATTTATTAATACATGACATGTGGTGATAGCAGGGCAATGAACATTTACCCAGTGACAAAGCTTTCCCTTCTCATCCATCTCTTAGTGACTTGCTGTTCAAAATGCATAATATCTGTATACTCTAAATGTGATTCCTGTGAGTAAGGCATTGGCATGATCTGTTGTTCCATTGTAGGAGGATCAGCAAACTTAAGAGGATATTGTTTTCCTCAAATGTTCTAGATTTTAATCTCGTGCGAAGGTTCCAGAAAGTAACATGAATTTTAGTTGTAAACTTGTAATGCCTCAGTATTAAGGAATTTTTTTTTCTTGTAAGTTAACTTGTAAGTTGAAGCAAATTTTGTCATGAAATGCAGCTAGGGATTTGTTTCAATTTAACTGACTTTTCCTGTCATCTTTACTCCTGTCCTTAGAGATTTATTTCAATTTAATATTGTCCAAAAATGTTATTAAACAGTTTTATATAATTTTTGTTGTGCACATAGGGATGCATCCATCCAACTACTTTCTGAGTCTTTTTCTGTTTGTTGAAACCTACCGGTTAGCCTTTTCTTTGTTCTCCATTCCAATTGTAACAATGTGGACAGTGCCTTGTGTTCTACGAATCACGCTCAAACCTTCACTTCATAAATTTTAAGCTGCTTTTCCAGGATTTCAAAGCGTCTGTAAGCAAATTTTCTTTGTGTAGCCATCCTTTGTGAGGTTGTTACGTAATATTGCTGTTACTCTTGACAGAAAAATATTTTTTGAACATTGTAAGTTTTGCTGTGTACTTTGAAATTGAGACATTGCTGTCTTCCTAGTTCTCCATGATTACAACCATGATCAAAACACATACCACATAAACTTTCCACTTGTTTGAGGAATGTTTTAATGCCAAAAGCATGGCATCTGCAGTTCTGCATAAATAGTCCATCCTTCTTAAAACTATGTTTGAGCTATTTGTACTATGTGTATTTAAAAAACCGCACTGATATCAATGATTCAAAATGTAGAAGTAAGCAATACCCATGTATCGTGTCTTTTTGGCAGCAATTACTTGTACCTAATTAAAGTATAAATTGTTATAATTTTGTCATGTTAGGTGTAGCGTGTTCAGAAATCTATTTCCAGTCCATTTATTACAGAAGTAGGGTTTTAGATATAGTTAAAGCTTCCCATTGTTACTCTAGGAACTCAGTGTAAAAGTTCTTGAATCAATTCCTTCAAAATGCTTAATGTAAGTGGTTGCATTTTATTCCTGTGTCCCAAAGGGGCCACCACAATTAAGTTTTACAGTGTATTCAGTTACTTAATCTCATGTGTCTGCCAAATAAAATACTGGTACATAAAGGTTAGGTTACACAAATTACATGATGTACAGAATCTCTTCATTGATTGATTATTAGCTGAGGTATTGTTCCAAATTTTCACTTGTGTTTTATATATGTGTAGAATCTATTTACGGAGAAAGCTTTTTCTGTGGTTTAGAATTGTTTTGCTTACTTGTGTAGCATATCTGTCATACCAGCAAGCTTTAAACTTGTAAAGTAGAAAACTTTTCTTTTTCCCATCATGAAGCATTTTGAATCACTAATCATTTAGTGGTGAAGGAGTCTTGTTCTATATTTTTCTATCTGATTCAGATCTTGATCGTTATGATTATAATGTTAAATTATTTGCCCCTCACAATTGTTTCAGATTAGCTTTGAAATTGGATCTCCATTGAAAAACTGCATGTTTATATTTGGCGGCTCTTGTCTTTCTGTTACTTAAGTTTCACTTGAGTAACTTGAAATGTGTTTTGTACACTCTGTTTTTAAACGTACCATTGTCAGTGTCCTATCATGATTCAATGATGTGGCTGTTAATTATTTTCCATCTTGTAGTGCTAAGCTAGAAGCATTTCGTCACTTCCTTGTGCTGAGTGATGATTCTGGTGCCTATTTCTTTTAAGTTCCTTATGTGCAATAAACTTGAGCAAATGTGAGCTTTTGCTCGAATAATGTTTTACTGTGTTTTAAGTGCAGATTTTTTTGGGAACACTTACAGAGATCAACTGGTTCCTTTTTCATATTTTAATTACTTCTTTCTTTTTTTTTTCTTTTGTAAGTTTGCTAGTGTTGATGTAGTACATTTGTGGTGCTCTTATATGAGGTCAACCAACCCCTGGACGCAGGTTTCCATGATAAGTTGGAGAAATTAATGTACCTTACCCAATTTTAAGACTTTTTGACCATTTAAACTGGTCTTAAGTTGTAATGATGTCTCAACTTGTTTATTTGTTCAGCAATGGACTGTGATGTGGAAATATTAAACACTAATCTGGTTTCAAGTCTTTATAATGTGATATGGAACACTATAATTCTCTATAATATTGTTTGCTTCTAAGTAAGGGCCAAAAGAACAACCATATTTCATCAGATATAGGGAGTCATCAAATCACCCTTTGCTTCACATTTCTCTACTCTAAAAAGACGGATTTTTCTTTTCTCTCATGGACCGACCCTGGAAACTGTTTTCTCTATTGCCCCTCTCTGAAAATAAAGTTCTCCTTTGGAATGTTAATCAACATGTTGACCAAATCTTATTTTAAGTTTAGAGTACAAATGAAATCAAGCATATAATTCTGTAAGTGCATGCTGTTGAGTCGATCCTTTTAGTTTTAGGCATGATTTTGTAATGATGGGAGAAGCATCTCAGTGTGATATAAAAGACAGCATCAAATTAGCAGTTGCCATCATTCTCTGAAAACTGTAAACTTTTCAGCTTTTTGTGCATACTGTTTTTACATGCATATTGTGTCGTTAAACCTAGGTATTCTCAATTGTTGTAATGCTTTTATTACTGATAAATTGCTTTTTGTTAGTAAATGGTTACTTACTACTGTAGTTTTGAGGAGTATTCTGCATCCTTTTTTAATCCTTTATTTGCAAGTTCTGAATGAACTCACGATTCTTTGTCTCGTCTTCCTACAATACACTTAGTAGAGAGACTCTTTGCCCCCCCAAATGATTTTTTAAAATTAATTTATATTTCATGGCTCTATATTTTGAACGCTGAATCCTGGGTGCACATCTATTATTCCGTGTGGACATGATCTTGTGTTTTAAGTGTAAAAATGTGGTTAATCAGTCACATTGTTCCTTTCTATCTTGAGAAGATTTCTGAAGATGTAGCATTGTTCAGCTACTATTGGCCTGCCTTCAAAGGATTACAGTGTCCTATCTTTTGCTGTAACTATTTTTATATCTGATACTAAATTCCAATAAAAACTGATGATTGCTTTGTTTGTTGCAAGTATAAATGATAAAGTGCATGGGACAGAAATATTCGGCAACTACATGTTTTGAAGAGACTATGAGAATATAATTTCATGTGTTACAGTGTTGTGTGTAATGCTTGTATAAAACATTTATCCTAACATGATGCTGATGGATCTTTTTCTATAGAATCCAAAAATCTGTATAGTTATGGCAATCAGTTTGGTTTCACTCATGCTTACAAGTGCTGTTTCTTCTTTCATTCATGATGCCTTCAATTTTGGTTGCCATCCCAATGATGCAGTTGTTTGGACATATGCTATGATCTCACAGTTTGGAGCTATCACTGTGTCATCTTGAATATCTGTCTGTGTGTAGTGATAGTTTACATCAATCTAATTGAATGATTGTTGGGAAAAGATTAAATGTCACAATTTTGTTACCTACATTCATGCAAAATGTTAAATGAAATGAAATAAAGAGCATGATGCAATAAAGAATGTAAAGGAATTTATGAATGAAGGTCTATTTTGAATGTTTTATTTTCACTCATGCATACAAAGAATACACTCTAGACTTGGTAACATGCTTATGTGCAAAATATCCCAAAACTCTCTTACACAGAAATTTAATTAAATATGCCACAGTAAAATAAAAAATTTCTTTGGTGAAGCAAACCTGACTCTTAAAAATTGAAATGAACCACAAGCTGCTCATTCGAACATAATGATCAGGTGAAACACAAGCAAGTTTAGTTTCAATTTTAATTTGAGTTCGAATGTTCAGACAATTTAACTTGCTAGCAGAACAGATTGAAAACACTAGGGCATGTTAAGTGGACTACTATAGCAAAGCAATAGGTATCAAAATAGATTGTCACACCCTTGCCACACTACTGCATATCTGGGAATCACAAGATAACTTTGCTACAATGTCCTGACATTAATTAGAGGGGTCAATAAGTTGCAAATCTCTAAACTTAACTGTACAAATGGACTGGAGAAGGGCATATATTGCCTCATGGTTGATGCATCATTTATTTGTGCATATTTATGTTTAATTAATCTGTTCTGAAAGACAGAACATCTGAAAAACTTTACTGGCAACTCTCTATCATACTTATCTTATCACAAATAGCATCACAAAATGTGCAACTTAAGCTACTACAAACTGAGAGTCTATATCTTGTTCAATACATCTAATAAAATAAACACAATTATGTATACACATATGAACTGAATATGAAAATATAATGATAAATTATAATGGTAACAAACATTGCCAATGGCTTTAAGCCCTGCTCTGAGGCTGCATATTAGTTAGTTCAGGAAACGAATAGACATCTTTTGTTCCACATCTGTTCTTTCTAAGGCTTTGCAAAATTCTTCAAATGAGATCATTTGGTCTCCATTTTGATCAGCTTCCATGATAGTTCGCTCTGCTATGCTCGTAAGTTGTTCCTCGCTGAAAAGACAAAGACAAACACACATAATTTATGGCTACCATCTTCCTTATTTAGATTGGAGACAAACAAGTCGAACGTACCTTATATTAGCTCCCACCATCATGTGAAGAATTGCAAGTAATTCATCTCTTGACACCTTGTCGTCATTGTCCAAGTCATACATTTTAAATGCAACTGTAAGATTAAAAGAGAAATTTTGAGGTTCTGTTAAACCACACATATACCTCACTGCACGACTGACACACACAGAACTCACATCGTAGTTTTTGTTCCCTAGAATTCAATTTATTGTCCTTGGTCTTTTTAATAGGACGGAAGCGGGCCAAAACCTGCATGAACTGGCGGAAGTTTACCCGATCGGCACCATCCTCAAAGAATGCATGCACAATGCGATCACCCAAAGGGTTAATGGCCAACTCTGGTATGCGAAGAAAATCCTCTCGACTTAGTGTGCCACAGTCACCACGATCCAAGCTGGTAAATCGGCTGTACAAACGCTCAATTTGATTTGGTGTAACTGCAAGAGAAAAGAATCCCACTTTCAAATGAGCACTGAACACACGTCAGCATTCAACAAAGATAATCATTCACTTGGGCCAATTCAGGCAGAAAAATATGTCAACAACAAAAAGGCCCAATACTCGATGCATTAAGTGTCAAGAAAAAAACAACATAATTCCATACAGTATTAACTGTTAAGCAGAGTCTTTAGAAAATGAGGCAACGACCGTTACTAAGCATAGAGCAGTAAAAGATTACATGTTTTTTTGAAATTGAAAGAAAAAGTAACCTATACTCACATCCGGTCTCTTCCTGAATTTGGGCAATCTCCTCGTCACGAAGCAACAAAGACGATCTGTTTCCCATTTCTCGAAGCTTAAGGAAACTGATGGGTGTGAACAGTCAGCTGAACCACACAAAGAGCTCTGTTGTTGAGGGCAAACCAAACCCACACCTCAATCAGCAGCCTTGAGCAGCTGATGAGATGACGGTGAATCGCCCAAACCCCGTCCCCATCCCGTGCCCCGCCCCGTCCCGTCTAGTGGGGGAGGGGGGCAAAGGGGGATGGGGGAAGCCTGCGCTTATTCGCAGGATAAATCTCAACTGTAACTATTCACACTAAAAACAATAGAAATACGAAGAATATACGCACGTCCCCCGCCTCATTACGAAAGCGAGAGCGAGACTACCGCCCCGTCCCTCCGCTTGCCACTTGACAATTTTTTCTGTCTGACCGCTGCTTATTGTCGCTTCAAGAACCCATTCCAATCTGTAAGCCGTGGTGGCTGAGAGTGGAAAGCTGACTCCACCAGCAGAAGAGGGGATCGAATCTTAAGCATTTCTTTTCACTTTTCGACTGGCTTCCTGCCACTGCGACTCAGACCCGTCGTCCATCACTCGGCAGCGAGGGGTCTGACAGCCCAGCTAAAATCGAAGTTGGGAGTGAGTGTAGGCTGGACGCGTACAATCAGTGCAGGCAGTAGTAGACCCCTTGCTTGGCAGACTCCGTTGTTTGGATAATAGAAATGACTTAAGAATTTACTGTTTAAATTTATTTATTAGGTCTAAGTACACACACGGGCTTTAACTATTTACAGATATCACAAAAGGGCAGCAGTTGTTGAGCTAAATAATCACATTCATTCTGCCATAATTACACCTACTCAGCAGCCATACCAATTTATCTCTTTTTAAAGAACTCGAAACAGTTTCTAAAGTTTCAAACAGGTTGGAACAAGTTATCTAGAACATTAATGCATACACATAAGTAGAGAAGAATTTTGCAACTGGGGAACTAAGGTAGAGAAAGAAATGTCTTTTAAAACCAAAAAAAAAAAAATCAAAAAAAAAATCAATCAACTTCTAGACTGAGATACATAAGTCCCATTTAAATATTGCAAGTTAAGTAGTTAACGTACACAAAATTTGAAAAAATACAGTATGTCTAAATTCGATGATTTAAAATAAATTTATACAAATAAAATCAATTTATTTCCCTAGACAATATTGACACAGTTGCATCAAATCAGCACAGGTCAAAAATTAAAGAAAAGGATTGATTGGGGTGAGGTTTGAACAGAGAAGAGGACAGTATGAAGAGAGCTGAATCTCTAGAATCACGATGTTAGTCAACAGTACAAACTACACAGATACTTTATGTTGATAAGGCGTTACTCAAAGGGGCACACACAAGTTTTACATGCTCAACAACTTATCAGCTGGGAACAAACACAAAATCAGGAACAAAACAAAAAATGCCATGTAAAGTTCCTGCATGAATAAATAAAAACTAGCACTCAGCACACAAGAATCAATCCCAAAATCAGTCTCCTCTCAGCTTTGGCACTGCGTCCACTTACTTCTTCCGAGATAAACCTACAACAGCCAACGAAAATTCGACGAGCACAGATAATGACGCAAATGATTCCAACACAATAAAAACGTTTGGACCTGGGCGGTGTACTCTATGGCACCTATCCGTAAAGGCTCGCGACTTGACTAGCTCCACTTAGTCCAAATTATGTAGACTCTGCACTGTTCACTTGGTCTTGCTGGCACGAATGGCACGGCAAATGTCCACCCACGGGTCCCCAAGCGTGGCGCACATGTCACACGGATCGAGGTTCGACTCCGGGAAGTGCGTGACGTGGCCGTGTCCGTGCCCATGCGCGTGGCCGTGGCCGTGACCGAGGCCACGGTTGTGGCCATGGCTGTGGCTTTGGCTGTGGCTGTGGCCGTGGCTATGGCCATGGCCGTGGCCGTGGCCGTGATTGTGACCGTGCGCGTGGCTGTGGCCGTGGTCGTGTGCGTGCGCATGAGCGTGGCCGTGGCCATGCGAATGGGACGACCCAAGCGCTTGCATCGCAATCAATCCCAAGCTTGGAGAGGTCTGGCCCGCCGCCGACGAGGGGAAGGAAAGGTTGGCCAGAGGAGGTGGTGGCGCGGGCACGTTGTGGATGGCCAAGCTGTGGTAGGGCACGCTGAGGGTGGGCAGAGGGGCGGGCAGAGGGGCGGGCAGGGGGGCGGGCAGGCTGTGCCGCAGTCGCGTCAGCGCGAGGTGGTCCGGCTCCGGAGCTGGCTCCAGCGGTTCCGGCGAGTATTCGACTGCAGGAAGGTCTGGAGTCCTCGGCGAAGAGCTGGGACGAGATGACGGAGGCCGGCATCTCTTGCTGCGCGGAGGCGTCTTGAAGTCGATGAAGTCGGCGAAGAGAGCAGGCGCGGGTGGCGAGTCCTCGATCATGTCGTCGAGAAAGATGAGCTCCGTGCTATCTGTTGAATCTGAGTCCGAGTCCAGTCCGTCCCCACCGATGACGCCGTGCGGTCGGTGGTGGTTCGGCGGCGGCAGTGGCGGCGGCTCGATGACCGGGACCTGGTACTCGCAGGGCAGGCTGGGCAGGCTGGGCATCGTCATGGGGGGCATCAGCGCCGTGTACATGTGCTGCAGCCTGAGTTCAGTGGGGGAGTACTCGCCGTACTCAGGGGGAGGCGCCGGCGAGTAGGCGGCGGGCGGCTCCAGGGCTAACTGGTCCAGGACTAGCTGCTCCGCGGGGGAGTAGTCCTGAAGGTAGCCAGCGGAGTAGCTGAGCGCGGCCGACGACAGCAGGGGCGTCACGTCCGTGGACGGGCTGGCGGTGCTGCTGCTCCCCGGGCCATTGCGCCCGCTGCTGGGGCTGGCGGAGGCGATGAGAGAGGCGAACGACTTGGGACTTCTGCTCCTGTGCTTGGACCGCGTCGAGCTGGCCGACTTGGCGGCCTTCTTGCCGTGCGGGCTTTGCAGGATGTGCAAACCTTGCAGGCCGTGCTGGCCGTGCTTCTCCGCGTTCACCCTGGCCAGGTGCTCGGCCACCTGCTGCAGGGTGATGGGCGGGGCGTCCTCGCCGGGCGACGGCGGGTCCACGAGCGGCTCCGGGTGCGTGGTGGACCGTCGCCGCGTTTTGGGGTTGGGCAGGGTGTTGGTGGCGATGGGCGACGCGGCAGGCCGCCCGCGGGCCGCCTTGGTGTGGCGTGCCAGCGTGTTGCTGCGCGCTCGCCCAGGCGACCCGTTCCTAGCCCCGGCGAAGTCTGCCCCGGTCATCGTCGGCAGCGACATGGGCTGCGCGGCGTGGGCCGACGTGTGCCCCGCGTGCGCGGCCTCGGCACTGCGGGCTTTCTCGAGCTTGGGCGACGGGCTGGGCGACGGGCTCTTGGCAGCGCGCGTGCACGAGAACGAGAACTGCAGCGACCGGCTCTTGCTGCCCGGGGCCGTGGTGGTCACGGTGGACACCGCCCCGGTGCTTTTGGACAGGGTGGACTCCACCAGCAGCGGCAGGTCCGTGCTCGACGTCTGCACGTGGGCCTGCGCCGGCCGCTGCGGGGGCACGGCCGGGGGCATCATGGCGGCTTGCTGCGCCTGCTGCGCCTGCTGTGCCTGCTGCGCCTGCTGCGCCTGCTGCGCCTGCATCTGCGCGCCCAGCGGCAGCAGCTGCGTCCACGGCCACTGGTCGGGCGGTGGCAGCGGCGGCGGCGAGTCACTTTGTGTCACGCCCTGGCCGTGGTCCTCGGAGGCGCCCGTCGCGCCCGAGCCCGAAGCGCCCGACCCGGTCAAGTACGTGAGCAGGAAGAGTCAGTCCGCCAAGAGACCTTGCGATACTGCTAGTAGCTGGTCCTTAAGGATACGGAAGGAAGGCCGGTCCTCAGGGTTGTGGCACCAGCATTTTCTCATCACCTGCAAAACGAAGTCGAAAAGTGGTGTATAAAGAATTTCCAAATATATTTGCGAAAAACGAATGTTCGGAGGGCTTGCTGTGCACCCACCTCATAAACCTCCTTGAAGCAGGCCTTGGGGCGTTCAAGGATGACGCCGCGTTGAACTCTATCCACTACTTCAGTATTCTTCAGTCTACCATAAGGCATCTTACCACAGGTGAACACCTCCCACATTAGAACGCCTAGGAAAGATATTAGAGGCGTTAGTTGATGAAAATTCCACAAAGGGGAAACATGAAATATCACAAATAGACCTACCATAAGCCCATACATCAGACTTCGACGAGAATCGTGTGTAATTTAACACCTCTGGGGGTGCCCACTTAATTGGGAATTTCGTTCCACCCGAGCTAGTGTATTGGTCATCTAGAACATATCTGGAAAAACAACAGAACAGTTTTCATGAATAAATTTGGAGAAATAATTACAGCGCTCTTGAGGTAGGCGCTTGCGATGGAGCCAGTCGGTGGGCACGTACCTGGCCAGCCCGAAGTCAGCCACTTTGACGACGTTCTCGGAGCCGACGAGGCAGTTGCGCGCAGCCAGGTCCCGGTGGATGTAGTTGTGGCGCTCCAGGTAGGCCATGCCTTTGCACACCTGGATGCACATGTCCAGCAGCAGCCCCACGTTGCCGCCCAGCGTGGCCTCGTGGCGGCGCAGGTAGTTGAGCAGCGAGCCGTGGCGCATGTACTCCGTCACGATGTAGATGGGCCGGTGCTTGCTGCACACTCCGTACAGCTGCACCAGGTTCTGGTGCTGGAGTTTCCTATTGGCATCAGAGAACAAGGTGGAAGACTGATTAGTATCGCGCCAAGTCTCTCAGGCTTTCGCTCGGAAAGAAGCGGAGGTTCCAATACTGAGTCCACCTGTCAACTGCACGGTTAGGCTTCGTTCGGATGAGTACGATTCAACCCCTGCCCCAGGCACTAAGGCCTGCGTTGAGAACAATCGACAACACAATATGTTCAGCCCTACGGCTGTTCTGGGTCCACGGGCCTGCGAACCCCTTGGCCCTTCTTGATAGTCAATCGCGCCTGTCTCGCCTGGGGACCGCATAACTACCGAACCAAGTAGGGCTGAGCGACAGGTTGCTGCCGACCTCATTTTCCCAACATAAAGTGCACTTTAGAATATTGAACCGGCCGAGGCGACGTTACTTCCGGCCGAATGCCGGCTCCAGCCCGACCTCGTCCTCCCCTGGCGCTCCGCGCCGCACTTACGTCATAACTTTGGCCTCCTCGATGAAGTCGTCCTCCGACATGGTGCCCTCCTTCATCATCTTGACGGCCACGTCGATCGAGCCCCGCCACTTGCCTCGCCGCACCACGCCGAACTGCCCCGAGCCCAGCTCCTCCAGCAGCATCAGCTCCTGCGGGTCGATCTCCCACTTATCTGCGAACGACCAAAGGCAAACTCAGAAACACTTGGGCCGTGAACGTGGGATGCGGAAGCGGGCCGCGTCTCCAACCACATTGACAGCGATGAAACGGAAAGAAAAGAAAAGCGCCATGTTTTCCCCGAGACTTCATTTGAGTGAACGGGGACAGGAAGTCGTCCACGAAACATTATTTCGACAACATGCGGAAAAGAAGACGAAACACGAGGTTGAGCGCAGGCAAAGATGGAATGTAACAATTAAACATCGAAATGACAAAAATGGAAATTTGATCAGAATGGCTCAATTTAACTGTGTGGTGTTTACCGTGGCTAAGCCCCGCCGTGGCGGGCACGGGCCTGTCGCAGGGGGACGTCTTGAGCCGCGACGCCAGACCGCCGCTGTTGTGGCGGTGGTAGTTGACCAGGTCGGGGATGGAGCCGCAGCAGTGCTTCTCGGAGAGGAAGAAGTCGCCTCGCGAATTCTGTTTGATGTGGTAGTGTTTGACGTGCGGATGGGGCCTGGAAGAGTGAAAAGGCTGGGTTTAGCCCCTCCAACTGCAATATCCGCTGGTCGAGTGAAACGAGTTCGCGGTTGTGGTGTGGCGCTAAATCAAGCGACCAGCGCCAACCACATCAACCCCGACTATATCAGCGGACAAAATTGATTTATCAAAGGCAAAAATATAATAACTTCAGGTGAAAAATCGATCCACGAAGCCACGAAGCACCCCGAGGGACTGGCTCGACATGGACTCGGCCCTCCGGAGGACAGCCGAAACCACGGCAAGGCAGCAGAAGGCAGCGCAAGGCGGCGCACTACTCACACTTTGGTGTAGAGGGACAGGGTGTACAGGCCCTTGGTGGACGAGTTGCGCACCACGAAGCAGCCCTCCTTGTCTTCCTGCTTGAGGCACGATTCTGCCCGCTGCCGCGACATGTCCCCGACGTACCACCTGGCATCAAAGCAGAGCAAAAGGAGTCACAAAAAGCCATGGTGACATTCTGTCACGGAAACTCACTTCTGCTCGGGGCAGTTAACACACTTAACCTCATCCTAAAATACAGGTAGGTGACTTACTCGTATTTCTGCAATCCCAGCAGCTCCTTCTCCTTGACGTAGTTGCTGGGGATGTAACCGATCGCGCTGAGGACAAAGAGAAGCTTGCGTGAGGCAGGGAAGAACTCGGACGTTCCACAGATATGAAAAATCGTCGAGAAATGACAGACAAGAAACATAGCCTTAAAAAAAATATTAATCTCCAACTTACCCATTTTCGTCCTTGACTTTCCACCAGTGCTCCTGCGAGTCGTCCAGCACCTCGTACTCGGCGCCCTGCAACACGACGTCAAGGTCACGGGGATTGCCAGCGGTCAGCCCATCCAACGCCGCCAACCGACGTCAAAATTTGGTTATACAAGGCTTTCCAGCGGCCGACAACGTTTGAAACGAAAGTACGAGCGGTTTGCCTCGGCCGTTGCGATGGGCCGGGAAGGGGCTCTCGTAAACCCTTCAAACAGCTCGGTGTTCTTCCCTCCCTGGTTGCCACTTTGAAGCAAAACGAGCGCCAAGCGCTCACACACACACACACACACACACACACACACACAAACACTAACCTTGTCCAGGGAAAGGTCTCCCCCTTCGATGGCTTTGAACGGGTACAGGGCCACCACCACTTTGTTGCGGACCATCACCTTCTCCTGGAACAGCAGAATAAAATCCAGCTCACGTCAAAGTATCTTTGACATAGGGGGAGGTACCCAAACGGTGGCACGCCTCAAAGGCTAGTGAGAAAAGCCATTTGTGGAGACGGTGTCGATCCTATTTACTGAAGTGGCCGCGTGATTCAAACGCCACCCTCACCACGGCGACCGGCAAACGGCAATCAAACGAGGGCAGAGCCTCTGAGCGAGCCATCGGCCCGCGATAAAGGTTGCAATCTTCTCGCCCGGCCGGGACTGGGCCGGGCCGGCGAGCCCAAAGGGGTGCCCAAAGGGCTTGCAAGCCCGCCGGCTACGGCCGGCCGCCTGCAACCCTTTGACATAAAGGTCACCCGGCAAAAGGGCGGCGCGGGGCGCAACACAGGTGGCGAGCTGATACTGTATCTTGGTCAAGCGTGGAACGAAACGGGCTTTGCCCACAATGCGATATCGGGGAGGAGCCGGTGTGCTATCACCGTGTTTTGAAAGCACGAAAACAAGTAGTGAGTGTAAAAAGAAAATAAAATAAAAAATAAAGAATCAGAATCGTGATAAAATAGAAGAGCCCGGGCCTATTGGAAATTAAGTTGTTCCGCGACTACACACTGCCGCATCCTCGGGGAGCAGACTGCGTAAAGGACTCGACACCGCCTCGACGAAGCCTACCTTGACCTTGGAGCTGGGTGTTCCTGGAGCGCCGCCCGGCATGATGGGTGCGGATGGGGGGCCTGCAACACACAGAGACACGTGTTGTGAATGGGGCGAGGCAGGAAAGGAGGGAGCGGGGGAGAAGGGGATGTTGCCGGCGGTGCCAGGGAGACGCGATACCCCCCGTTCGGCCCGGCCGCTTGCAAACTAGTGACTCGGACTGATCCCAGAATCAAGGAAAAGCGCATTAACTTTCGAAACATTTCCGGCTGCGCGCCACAACGCGCGCCACAACGCGCGCCACAACGCGCGCTCTGTACCACCGTGTAAAGGGGACCACGGTGGGTCGGCAGTCGGTGCCCTAGCGTAACAGGCGAGCAGCGCAGCGGAGGGCGGGGCCCTCGGCGGGGCCCCTGCGAGGCGGGCTGACCCGCAGAGCACGGCTGCTGGCGGCGGCCGGCCTCGCCTGCCTCACGGCCGCCAGCCACTCATGTTGCTGGCTGGACGACAAATCGACCCTGCATGCCGATTCAGGCCCGACCTGCCCAACAACACGCAAAACGCGACAGGCCGTGGGGGCAATGGCTTCCCTCGGCAGGGCGGAGCAATCACCGCGGCCTTTCTGATTTGGCGCGATCATCCGCATTCAAGCCTCGATGCGGAAAAGTTGCTGCAGCGCGGATCGACTTAGTATTCACAACCCCAACCTCAATCGGTACATTCATTCCGCGCAAACCCCGTGAACTACATGGTGGAAAACATATGAATGGTGGGAAAGGACTGCCGCGCTTTGCTTCCGAGGGTCGAGAGGACCTCGCTGCGTCATGAGACAAAACTGGCAACCTTGAAGTGCGCTGGCGTGCTGGTGGGGCGCAAAACGTGTGCAAGTGTCAGATCAATAAAGAGATGCGGAGAAGACAAACTTATTTGAAATGCAATCCCCGCGCGGCGTCTTTTATCCTAACTCCTACGCTTCTGGAGCAAACTCGGCGAGCACTCTGATTGAAGAATAACACCACCACCTCCGAGCCCTGCTGTTGTGTGTCCCGAATCCCCCTGCCACGATAAGCAAAGATGAATTCAAAGGCCACATAAATCTAATCCAACAACAACAACAACAACAACAATAACAACAACGAGCGGTACCGCCACACCGACCCTGCTCCATTTCTAACTCAAAATAAATCACCAAGTTAGGTCGGTCCCTGTTAGAGCTTCGCGTTCCACTCTGTCCCGCGAGCATGGGGAGCAGGCTAACTGTGCGGTGGAGGAGGGCTCCAAGTTGGAAATTGGTATGGGGCGTGTATGTGTGTGTGTGCAAGTGTGCGAGGGAGTGTGTGTGTGTGACCGCCCGTGTGTGAGTGCGTGCAGAAATGTGATGGTGAATGTGTATAGGTGTGCGTGCTTGTGCATGATAGAGGAAGAGAGAGAGAGAGAGAGAGAGAGAGCGAGCGTGAATCCCTGCAGGGTCCTGGGAAGCCGACAAACAAGCGGAAAGACGTCGGATGCAGGAGTTAGAGCATCTCACCCCGCGCCGCTCGTACATGCCATGTTAATATAGCGCACGCAGTGGTCCGATACGTAGAGACATAAATTTTGGCCGCTTCCCACGCCATCAACTACTGTGTCATGAAAAGCAACGCGTCAGGATAAGAACTTCTTTAGAGTCGGCGACGCGAAATATGTATCACAGATTTGTACGAAAAATTCAACATGCTCAAATTGGTGACCATTGGAACAAATTTGTACAAGTGCATTTGAATGAAGCTCGATAAAACAGACGAACGAGTGCACGGCGCTAGTCGTGGGGTCCCACAGTATTTTCTTGCCGGGAATAGCAACACATCACCAAATGCATAATGCAAAATGCACGCAGGGCATTGACAAAGGCGCTTGCACGCCATGGAAAACAGAAAGCGACTGGAAAATTATCGACCGGAAATGTGAATGCGTAAGTAAGCAGGAGTACCGATTACCGCAGCGCCCTGCCCAGGAGAACCGTCCGGTCCCTGCGCGTCGCACCCTAACCCTGTAGGGGTGAGCGCCGGGTCAGACGGATGGGAGGTCGCTCTCGCACCCTCCTCATACCGCCGTCTCCTTCGAGCCAAGCCAGGTCATGCAGACCGTGCTGGCCCAAGCCAAGCACAGCCGCTCCTCACCGTGGTGCCTGCGGACGCCGCGGATGCCGCGGACGGGCACGGCCACCAGGACGACGCTGCACTGCATGGCGGAGGCTCTCGGACTGACCGGCCTCTGGAGGCTCCTGGACGCCGCGCGCCGCGACGAGCGCCACACGTCACGCCGTCGTGCCCACCGGATAATTTATCGCGGAGGAGACACGGTGAGACGTCAGGCCGGTCTATCGCGCTGTCGCTCTCACACCACGCATCGCGAGGGGGAGAGAGAGAGGCTGCAGAGCGCGGCGGGCCACGACCAGTCACGACGACGGGCTGGCCCGCGCGTCCGCCGTCTGCACAACATTTTTAGACCTTTTCCGGGAGGTGACCCAACCACCATGCACATGCACGCAGCCTGGCGGGCGGCAGGGTAGCGACAGACGCAATGCATTTTCTGGAAAATAAAAATGGGAGAAGGGAGGAACTGAAGGGGAAAAAAAAAAGAAAAAAAGGTTCCTAGATACCCGTGGCGCTACGGAGGTCTCCAGTTTTGAGGGTATATCGGCCAGCAGGCTCTCGGCAATAAGGACCCAGGTACGGGGGCGGGGCGCGGACCTCCAGCCAGATGTTGCCCAGACCCCCACCCCACGCGCACCCCCGCCCCAGACGCCCCCCTTGCCACCTGTGCTGAATAATGCATCGGGGGCTGCCGGCGGGGGCGTGGGGCCCTTTCCAGACAGAAAAGGGGCGCTGCGTAGGGCTTCGGCTTCGGCGCCGGGCTGGTCAGTGTGGCGGCTCGGCTGGCGAAAATATACTCACTCACTCTGTCACTCACTCCATCCACCCGCCCACCATTGACTCACTCACTCGCAGACGGCGAAGATGAGGGTGAGTTCACGACGACGGCCTTCACAGGGAGGCACATGACGTCCTCGTTCGGGACCGCGCGGAACCAGGTCGCTGACCCCTCGATGACTGGCCCGCCGGCGATTTGTATGAAATAAGAGATTCAGAACCGGGAAAAGGTAAGGGAGGAAAAAGGGGCCGCCGCCCACCGCCGCGGGGGGTGCAGGCCACGCGCGTCCAAAGCCTCGCAGCGGCGCGATTTTTCACGGGCAGGCCCTTTGCGTCCGAGGGCAACGAAAATAAAAGAGAAGAAAAGGAAAATGCGATAAAAGGTGAAAAACTGGTCCGCTGAAAAAGAAAGAGGGAAAAAGGGGACGGGTGCGCTCAGCAATGCCAGAGTGCACTCTGGCACACCACGCCAGCGGGAAGCTTTCGGCAAATCGGTTTGATTATGCTTCCAACCGGGACATGCTTATTTCCCACACAGGTCACTAAAAGCACTTTTCCCGCTGAGAGCCCACAATAACGTGATTATTCTATCCAGGGAGTGGTGAGCGAGGGCTTGTGGGGACGTAAGTCAGCCGCGTGGACACTTTACAACGAAAACTCACCACACCAAAGCATAGTCTTTACAAAGGGAAGTCCGACTGTGCGCCCTTTTCAAGAGTCCACGTACAACGCGCTCCCAGACACACCGGGTGCAGTCGGGCCCCTCGCCCTGAGGTGGAAGGCACAAAGGCTGTCCGGAGCAGCGCGCCGCACCAGCAACCCGCAGCTGGTTGCGGCGGAACTCTCTGTTCAAATAACAACGCTAATTTGATTCCCGGCATTCGTTTCGTTCGGCTGCAGCCCCACATAACGCAATGCCCACGGCACTGGTATTTTTTTACCCATTAGGCTCCTCATTGCGGCAAACAAATGTTTCGACTCACAGCGCGCGGCCGCGGGGTTCCCCGGGTGTCCAGAGCCACGGCCTTGGCCAGACTGCGCAGACCGACCACCAGGCGGTGTGGTCACCGCCTGGAGGGGGGAAGCGGAGGATTTGGAGGCAAGGATCCGAAGGGGATTCACCCCTTCTCCTTCTCCTTCTCCTCTCCAGCCGAACCACTCCCACGGATTTTCTCCCTGGCCACGTTTATTGACTTTGGATTTCAATTTCAGAGGCCACCATTAGCCCGCAGACCCAGTGCCCTTCTCACACCGCAGCAGCTGAGTCTGGGAGCAAGGAGAACTAGCCAGAGCGCGTACACTGTTATTCAACGAATGTGACGTCATATTCGTTCGAATGTGAATTTTGTCAAGTTCGTTTGAATATGACGTGACATTCGTCTGCATGTTGACCCAAGATTAAACGAATGTGACACCATAATTTAGCGGCCGTGTCACATTAAAACGAATGTGACATCGTATTCAAACGAATGTGATAAAATTCACATTCGAACGAACATGACGTCACATTCGTTGAATAACAGTATAGGAGGGCGTTTACTTTTCAGTTTATGAACTCTCACCGTCCAGTAAACGCTCTGTGAAAACGTAACTGTGCACATCCGCGTGTTTTTACACGTAAAAAAGACATGCGAATCGTCACCGACAGTTCATAACTTATGTTTGTTCATACTTCATATGATATTTATCTTTGAAGCACCTATTTTGGTGGGTTTTGGTAGCTGCTTCACAACGGACCGAGGGCCGCCGATATGGTTTATTCATGGCCCGTTCTTGCAGCGTGCGGCACCGAATCGGTAAAACTATTCTAGTGCATGGTGGTTCGGCATGAAGGGAACCGGAGCTGGCTGAAGCGGCGGCAACAGTACCTCTCTCCGGTCAAATTACGCGCCAGTTCAAATACGGCTCCTTTTGCCACCCCATCCGCCCGCCCGCCTACGATGATTACACGGTGCCGCGCAGCCTATCCCATTTCCGGCCTAGCCCACGAACACAGAAACAGCGGGAAGAGTCATGACCAATTAGTCGACCGCGTCCACGTGCGGTCCACGGCGACACCCATCAAGCGGCGCGCTTTCCATGTAAACGTTTTTAAGCAGGGCATTGAAGGGCGGATTGTGGTAGCGATAAGATTTTAAGCGCGGCGAAGCGCGGCGAAGCGCTGCGGGGGAACAGCCAAGCAAAGAGAGAAGGAAGGAAGGAAGGAAGGAAGGAAGGAAGGAAGGAAGGAAGGAAGGGGAAGGATCCCAACCGATAATGAAAGCGACGTCACTCACAAGAAAAGCGGCAAGGCTAAATGAAAAATAAAATAAGATAAAAAGAATTAACAGCCACTGGACAGTGAACGGATACTGGATGGGCACGCAAAGAAAAAAGGACGAGAGAATGAGCGATTAAGCGGAATAAAAATAAAATTAAAAGGGGAGGAGGAAGGCTTCCAGCTGAGGAGCGAGCCGATATTTGTCAACACGGCCCTACCGGACCGGGCGGCCTGGCGGTGGACACGTAATGTGGGTGTTGCCCGCAGCACGGCCCACTCAATTTCCAATCGCCGGAACGGATTTTAGTATGCAGGAGCGGACCGAAATTTGCCCATCAGCCTGCCCTAAACAACCTTCCCCCTTTTCACACACACACATGCATACGCGCACACGCACGCACGCGCTGTTGTTTCCGCAAATATAGAGTGACGCGTGATCCTCACGTGGACATTGACGGTTTGTCCCAAGAAATAAGTCCAAAAATGTGCGATCTTGGCCTTCGATTTGCCCTTGAATGTTCCTGAGATCATGCAATCAAGCTACCTACTTAAAATTTTCCAAGGACGAGCGCACCTATTCTTGTTAGGTGTAGCGTTTCGCCTTAATGTGGGTGGCGAAGACGTAGTACGTAATGATTTGCGAGACACGTTTCTAAGTTGCAGTTGACAATCATTTCTGCGGTCCAGTATTCCGTGTACGCGGAACGCCTAGCCCTGCGCAAGTGCGCTTTTGGTTTGCACACACCTCTGTTAGTCTCCCCCTTCAGCCTCTCTCTGGACCCGCCCCTGCGGGCGGGACCAGGCGCCGTGGGCCGGTGCTGCCCCAGGGGCCCGAGCGGGTCGGACGGCCCGACAGACTCTGCACTGCTAATTCAATTAAGGTAGAGCGGCGAGTCTGTCGATAAACTAGCAGTGGGTCCCGTTACATTCACTGGCTGGTAAATAGTGTAGTTATTTCTTTTACCGGATTTCACGGACTAGCCACCGATGAAATAGGTCGCTATTTTCAATTCTTTGGACACGTGGACTGATCAGCTTGTTAAAGAATGCGTCCCAAGGAGCAACATCGACACGTCCCCGTCATCAAAATAACTGACCAACGAGACTGACCAATGAACGCCCTAACCAGTCAAATTCGAGATTTTGACGTGAATACCCTGCGAGCTTTATCACTGCAGACTGAGAACTGTTTAAGTGAACATAGCCATGCGGGCGCGGCGCGGCGCACTGCAGCTTGGCAGCGCTGCCGGGAGCGCCACCAGGTCACTGGCCCACTTACACAGACGGTGTCGTCCGAGCCTTTGCCCCCTCCATCCCCACCCGCGCACCGCCGCACTGCCGACAGTGACGTCACCCTGGCCGGCATCTTCGGGCAGATTCAACAGACTACACCGCAGTTTTGACGCCGAGAGCCAACTGCAGATTTGCTTGGGGGGGGGGGGGGGGGGGCATGCAGCAACTACGCCAAGGCTCGGACGAGGCTGGTGTCTGCAGGTGGCAACCCAGCCCCAGGTACTGCACAATCTGGTCTGATCTCGGCGTGCAGCGCTGCAGCAGCTGAGGCACAGGCGGGCTGTACAGTGCCTTGAGACAGCGTCTTCGTTTAAATATTCAAAAAAATTGAGTAGGTGGAAAATAGTAGTAAAATAAATGGCTGAGTAGAAACATGGGAATGGGGGCGGGAGGGGGTGTAGGCTCTGTGGACACATCACTAATTTCCAGTTTGATCCTCCATGCGCACGGATCACCACCCATAACCCTTGAACCCTACAGGACCTGGCGTGCAGAGTGAGCCTGCATTCCCCTGTGCATTTACTTCACCTGCCACCTGGGACTTCGCTCGCACACGATTCGTCCATTGAAAGCTACACGCCGCGGGAGGTCCGGTACAATGGGTTCGATCTCTGGAAGGCAAACTATTGCGTGTGTGCAGCTGTCCAACGCACCCGACCAAATCAGACTATATTGATTCCAGCGGGCACACAAATGTTCCCATCATTCCCCTTCCCTACCCTCGTCCACAATCACCAAAGATCGTTCAGATGTGATGCATGTCATTCTTCGGTGGTCTAAAATAAAAACGGTAGTTCACTGTCTAATAATAGCAAATCCAACAATAAGTGAAAAAGTTGCAAGACGACAGGAGGAAAATCGGACCAGAATTTGGATAAGGAAGTTGTATGTTTCCTCGTTAACGAAACATCCAGGCTTTTAGCCCGACGCCTCCGAAGCGCGCGGCCTAGCCTTCTTTTGGACATACTGCTATGTGAGCACCTGGCAGGCACGTCCACCAGGAGCAAGCAGTGCGCTGCCGGGGCCAAGGACAAGGCCGCGCCGAAGATGCCCGCCGCCCAAGCGCCACCCTTCCACCAGGGCGATGCGGGTCAAAAACATTCGCCTGCATCCAGAAACTCCGACGCAGTTGACATTTGCAAAGGTTTTCCAATTGTCGATTGCATTAAGTTTCTGAGGAGTTGTCTAGGATTGCGGGGATAAAGTTGCCTCGGCGTTTTACTTTTCGCAGGCGCCGGGAAGGCAGACCGACATGAGACGAGCGGGACTGCCTTGCCTGCCAGGCTGTTGGCTTCCCCTCGACCAATGACGCTCTGCCCGCCAAACGCACGGAAGCCACGCGGAGGGTGATGGTATAACGGTCTACGCCAAAAATAACCTTATTTCAGGCCTTGTCAAGCACGATGCCCACAGCCCACAGCACGTGACACAAAAGTCCACCCTTTCAAACACACTGCTTGACAACCACCAATTTCAGAGCTCTACGAGAACTGCCTCATTGGAAGGAGAGGATGGCGTAGTGTCAATTGCACCTTTGCGACAAAACAATATTCGTAAATTTCACATTCCACCAGCCCCTGACGCTAGAACTCAAACAACAACGCAAAAGAGTCTTTGACATAGCAGCAGGACCACTAAAGAATAACAATGGAACGCTTCGAACAGAGCAGATGAGACTTGTACTCGTCATCGCTTGAAAACAGACGGGGCAATGTTTACCTGTTTCTGTAGCTTTGTTATGCTAATGTCTGTTACCCCACCCTGCACGGTTGTAAGCCTCGCTCAGCTCGCCACGGAAAGAGGCTGAGCGTGGTTAGTCGTGATGGACCAGAAATCCCGGCCTGGTAGCAGCAGGACCCGGAGCAAGGCCCGGATGAAAGCACAAATTCAAACGTGAGACGCGTCTCACTCAGTCATAACTGCCCACCTGGCCTGCAGCACGCAGGACAGTGTGCCGCGACGGAGAAAAAACATCAAAAACTTTGCGCGTGGGTCCGCTGTATACCAATGAGGTTATTAAAAATTTAAAAAAAAATCGTTGAGGAAAAACTACAAAGCGGCCTTTGTGCTAGCTCGCCACGAAGAGCAATTAAACTCCCAACTGGTCAAAACGACAGCGATGGCTAGCATGGACAAAATAAACTCAATGAGGGCGATCGACACGTCACATTAGACAGTCTTCAACCTGTTTTTATTCAACCCTTCGATAAAAGGTGTCAGTGATAGATGAAGCGCAGGATGATGGTTCAGGTTAGCGCAAACTTACTGCGGATCCCGTTGCCCAGCGCACGGCCGCCTGCGGGGTTAATGAAGGAAGCAGGACAGACAGCCGAAGAGGAACTGACAGAAATGTCAAACGTTGTGTCGTGCAATTTCACAATGCCGTGACGCACCTGGCATGGCGGAGACGTTCCAAAAGGGTAGACGGCATCCAAACACTTTCATGATGAGACGACACCCTGGCTGCTGTGGTACCACTTCACGTCACATTGAGACACGCCACATGGTAACTATACACGCTTGAAATGAAGACGCATGTCTTCTAATTTTGCTGCCTGAAAGATAAGTCTATCAACAAAAGTCAATGCGGATAACCCGAGCAATATTACTTCGTTGCAACAGAGCCGTTAAAACACCGCCATACGATCATAATATGTACTAAACCACTTAAGTCATAAACCACTCGTAAGCCATGTCGATACACTGCTGAGAAATGATATTCATGGCTAAGCTGGCATCCTGATGGGGTGAGCAATGTCATATTACAAAGACTCCTTCTTTTTACTTTGGAGGGAGAACTTTCATTTTTAAGCGAGACAAACGAGTCGTCTTTGAAGAGCGCTTGGTGCATGGGCTAGCGCTCCCGCAGCTGTAATAGCAAGAGTCGGGCGCAACTGTGCCCAAACACTCGCAGCCAACCCGTTCTTTGCTGTGTCGGCTTGCAGGCGGCGCAGCAGGGCTCTGGCTCGCCTTGCAACGTGCAGCTTTTAATTGCCCTCTGCAGCAGGGCCAACGTTCCTGGGCCATGGGCCGTCTCCAGCAGAACTGCCGTTTTTATAAATACTTTGTCAGTTTGAAGGGCGACGGGACGAACATTTCCACTGAGCTACATTTATGCGTTTGCTTCGAATTGGCGCGATGATTGTTCCCGATTCATCGCCTTCCGACTTGCCAATGAAACAATAAACAGTTAGTGCGAATTTTAGGCATGGCGTTGCTATTTTTGTGATAGAATCATAACTTCATCTGAAAATGAAGCATTTGAAATCAATTTTCAGTCTTAGCCATCCTGCAAAATCGGAAACAGCCACCGCAATCAGAATCACCTGCGGTCGGTAACGACAATTCGGGCTTTCCAGATTCAATTTATTTTCTGTTTTCAGTCGAATCGAGTGGAATGGGCCTTCGGCAGACCCAATTATTTGAGCGCGCATCATAAGGATTAGGCGCGGCACGAGGCGGGTCGCGGCGTCGCGACCAGACGGCATGGGATGCGCCACATGCGTGGGGGCGAGCCCACGGACAGGTAACGGGCAGCGGGCAGACATCACGTGTGTGCGCGCACACACACACACACAGATCGGTTGACAATTCAAACTCAGTAGGCGAAGGCGACGTGGCGACGGACGGACAATGTGAGAAAGGATTCGACCCCCCACCCCTTTCCCCTGCGACGTGCATACGAAGTGGAGGAGGGGCCCTTGAAGGTACACTGCCAGCAAACGCAATCCTCAATCTGTTTTACTTCGGCGGGGCTCGCACAGCACTCTCCCTACAATACAATTTTGGAAGTCAGAGACGTGAGTACTCCGCGCACGGCAACCAGTCGCCAACCCGAAAAAAATAGTGTCGTGCGCGGAGTATGCCTCGCGGCCTGCAGATGACACAACATACGCCGGTTGCAGTGTGATCCGTGCACACCTGCACACTGAAGCTGGTGCAGACGCTGGGTTTACAGAGTAGGTCCCTCAGCTGATCTGCATCGGCGCCGCATGACCCGCTGCGCCTGGCTCGGCTCGTCCGGCTTGGTTCGGCTCGGTTCGGCTCGGCTCGGTTCGGCTCGGCACGACTCGGTTCGGCACGACTCGGCTCGGCACGACTCTGGATGCGTCGGTGAGCATGGCCAGCCCCGACCCGGAGCAGTGTTAGGTGCGGTGCGAACGTCTCATGACCCTTTGCAAACCTGGCGCTGTACAGCTAGCGAACAGCAAACGCGCTTTGCGTGTAATCCCCTCATAAACGAATCGTCAAAGCTCCACGTGGGTTATCTCAGACGAAAATCTTTCACCGAACAACCCCATGAATTGTCTCAAGTTTGACGTTCAACTGACATAAACATGGCTAGGCATTAAACCAGAGTGATTTACGGCGAAAGTGGTCAGAACAACAATGCAATAGCAGGCGTGTTGAGGTCGCCGTTGCGACGACAGAGCCGGTTAGCGCAAATGCACACGCGCGCTCGCGCACGCACACACATGCACACACATACACACACGAAAAACACAACACACAAATACAAGGAGTGGAGCGCGGCGCGGCAGCGCGCCGACGAACGACGCCGACGAGCCGCCAGTCTCACCGGGACTGAGCGGACCATCCTGCGGCCCAACTCGGTGGGGCAGAGCGGCGTGAAGAGGAGTGGGAAGGAGTGGAGAGTGAAGGGGAGCGGAGAGGAGGCTGGTGGAGGGGGCGAGCCGCTATGGGCTTGTGCGGTCGCAGCCCGAAGCGCGACAAGGAACGTCCAGACGTACTTCAGGTCGCTGCACTCCGCGCCAGGCCACGCCGCCGCGCCGCGTGCACACCGCGCCGCCCCGCGCCGCCCCGCCCCGCGCCGCCCCGCGCCCCGCGGCTCCCAGCCAGTCACCGCCACATCGCCGCGCAGCACTCCAGCCATCCGTGCCGGTGATATGCTCTCTCAGAAGGGCGCACGCGCTCGCCACGGTGAAGCTGTTCCCATCCGCGGCTAAGGCGTCTCCGGCCAACAAATACGTGCCACGCGCCACGCAGAGGGCGCCGCACGACGCGACATGTCCCAGCCCTCTGTGCATATAAGCGGCGACACATCTTCACACCATGTTATCCTTTGGGAGGGTCGGATGACCGTTTTCGAGAGTGAATTCCGGCCCGCCTGAGTGCTCCTTTCAGGCCGGAGGGGTCGATACTGGGTTTGCGCCGCGCCGCCCCAAGCGCCAGCATCCCCGGATGGATCGTCATCGGTTAGTGACAGAAGCGACGTCTGGACAAAGGCGGGACTGACAGAGCTTGCGGCTCGGCAAGACTGTCACCGTTACCGTGAGAGAAAAAAAAGGTTGCGGAGATTTAAAATCGACTCGTTAAAACGACGAAAACCAGAGTTTCAGTCGGTCGCATGGATATATTGTACAGACGTTCTCATCCTGCCACAAAGCATCTGAATTTCATCACGCAAGCTTGTCTTGTGAGAGCAAAAGCGCGCAAAAAAAGGAAGAAGTCTCCCTTTGTCTGCATATTTCTTGTTGGAAATGACAGAAGCAAGGAGGGGAAGGAACGTGGAGATGCTGGGCGAGAGGCTGTCCACTCAAAAGACACAACGTCACGGCTGCTTTACCGCAGAGTGACAAAGACAGCCGAAATAGCAAGATATTCCCCAGAATGCGGGCAAGCCAGGGCCAGTGCCAGCGCAGCTGTCATGAAATGGATTCCAGGGCCGCGGGCTCAGGGCCGGCCGGCCCATGCCTCGCGAAATACGACCTCTGCAAAAGGGAGGAGGAAGAGAGACGAAGGACTCCTCGCTGCCAACTGCGCGTAATCCACGCCATTGCGCCTCCACCACGAATCGCCGACAAAAGCAAGTTTGACTAAAATATGACTCGTTCCGAAAGGAGCGTCGCAGCACCGCCAGCCTGGGCACGCGCCGACCGACGAATGTTTGGCGCGTCACAAAGGCCGAGAGAAAAAAATAAGCGTTATAGATATCTCACTTCAGTCAATAATTTGGGTTAAAGAAACTATTTTTTATGGACAGTAAAAGTAAAGAAAACGTATTCACAAAATACCAGCATATAGCATATGGCATGATTTTTTTTCCCTCTGTGCGGACTTGGTGTAGCAATGACTGATTACATACTTCAACCAGGAAATTGATTCTCATTAATTACATTGCATGAAAACGTGGGCTCCCTCTCTTTCCGCTGCGATTCGTTTCCCCGGTGGCGGGAGGGCCAGCAGCTGCTCAGCAAGCCGACCCTCGGCCCACCGAGGCGAGCATAATGTAAAGAAAACACTCCAGTAGTAGTTGCCAAGAGGGTTCTCCATACAATCGCGTAGGTATGCCATCCGTGTTATGATGATTATATAAGGTACACTTTGGGCCGTCCCGCCGACAACGACCAGATAGTTGCTGCTACTTCCTAAAATTGACTCCATTTTACTTGAAGTAACTGTACGGATTTTCAATAGTGCACCTCTTATCGGTCAGCATTACCCTGAGCTTGATTTACAGTTCAGAAGGCAGCCTGACAAATGTGACTCGTGAGAGGAAGAGACCCCGTCCATGCGAGAAAGAAAAATTGAGCCTAACTAAAGTATTACACTTGAGCTCGCACTTTGACTCTGGTCGGTCTCTTGACAAATTCATGAGCCTGACAAACGCACACGCTCACCCAGACGACGAGCAAGGGGCAAAGAGGGATGGTCACTTGGTAAAAAATGAACGACCGGCACGCGGTCAGGGAGACCGGCACGCGGTCAGGGAGACCGGCACGCGGTCAGGGAGACCGGCACGCGGTCAGGGAGACCGGCACGCGGTCAGGGAGACCGGCACGCGGTCAGGGACACCATTCGCCCAGATGCCCACCACGCAGGTTAGCTTCCTGTGTACAGGCGGCTGTGCAAGCATGAGCTGGTTTCTGGCCTTTTTTTTTATTTTTGCAGAGCAAGGCGGCGGCGCGAACGGTTGTCAAGTTACGACGAAGATAGGGCCCCAATGCCGGTACCCGCACCCAGTGCGGGAGTTATAAAAGAAGGGGGGAGGGGTCGGTGAGACCCTGCGAACCCTCGCGCCATTAGTTTAGCGGGGAGCGGGGCGTGACCCGAGAGGGGGAGGTAGCAGCATACACAGCCCTCCGCAGGGATCTGAATTAAATCAAAACACGCAGAGTGTCCAGGCCTCCTGCCACGGCTAATCCAAGTGTCAGACAAGCGTGCACCAACATGCCGTTGTGTCGGGCGCGTGCGGGATATCTCACGCCCCACACAGTCGGAGAAGCTTCACGTCCATATACAATTCAGTTAGTGCCTGATATGCATGTTGGAGTTTTCACGTGCCATGGTGGGACGTGGTCCAAAAAAAACAAAAAAAAACGCGACAGACCATTTACCCCTGACTCTCTGGCCTGTGCAAGGCAGGTGACGAACGACAAACGGCTATTTAAATGTGGATTTAGGTTCGGGACAATCTTTTTTTTATGCACCATCATCGCGGCATGCAGCTGCCAACAAAAGAAAATGAGATTGTGAACTCTGGCAGGCGACGACGTCGCCCAGAGCGTATTCACAATAATTGCATTCCGTCGCAGGCACCCCCGCTGCGCGTTGTTCGCTCGGCGCATCGCACAGCACCCCCTCTGCCTCGCACTCACGGCGGCGGTGGCTCATCGCACTGCCCGGGCAGTGCCCCTCGGCTGCAGGGGCACTCCGCCAGGTGGCGTCTGGGAGCGTCGCTGCGGACGCTGGCGTCGCTGGCGTCGGACGGAGGAGAGGCGGGCCGCGCGCCAAGCCGACCTGACGTCTACCATGGACCCCCCCCCCTCCTCCCGATCCGTCCATTAGTATCCGGCCGGATTAGAGCGTGGGCCGGAAGGGGGCCGCTTGAAGCAGGTCGATTTGTGGCAGGCCGGCGCTTCAAAAGGACGCAGCTGAGGGCCGCGCGGTCCGATCATTATTTCAAAGTGCATCAAATAATGAGGTTTTTCCCCCTCCCGTTGGGCGAAGCGCGAAGCCTATCACGAGTTCGCAGTGGCCGTCACCGCGGTCTAAGTAAATCCTTCAACACTTTTCTTTTTTTCTCTTTTTTTAGGGGGGGGGAGTTACAGCTGTAGTTCGGAGCTTGTTTCAACCGAACCTTCACGGAGAAGGTGCCGTCATTGTTCATAAAGGCGGTGACATCGCACTCCGTTGAATAACAGCGTGTGAGGCGATAGCGGCAATTCGCGGCACTTGAAAGAGCGCTGTTGATTCCAGCAGTCCACACGCCGCTATTGTGTTGACAGTGCGCGCGGGTCTCCCCGCTCGGCCCAAGCACCAAGCGCACACATTCACAGCCGGATCGGACCTCTGCGGCTAGCTAGGAGAGTAGGGGTTAAGGCGCAACGGTAGTCCGGAGGACGTGGGCGTGGGTATAAAGCCCAGCCGAGCTAGGCAAGGCGGCCTGCCCTTAGCCTTCTGCAAGCCAGCCGGGGCCAACCCCGGGCCCGTCCCACCTCATGACGCACGCCATCAGCAGCATAGTTTGCCCTTCCTCATCGCACGACTCGCCTCCGCTTGCCGCCGCCAGGTGGCGCCGCAATGCGTTCAAACAAACGAAAGCCAAGCCGCATGCGGATTAAAGACGACGACGGCAGCGTGACATCAGCAGCCAGAACAATGCGTCACCGAAAGAGAGAAAAGGCGGGGAATGGAAACTAGTTCTCTGTAACATTCCCCCCCCCCCACACACACACACACACGCCGCCTGCGCGCACGAGGGGTTGCGAGGTAAGACCGTTTCCCGGCACACGAAGGGGTCGGAGGGAAACCCAACCCCCACCCCACTGCACGTCTGCATGGCAGCGGGAGGCAGGTCGGGTCGGACGCCACTGCCTTGCGTGCGGGGCAACGTGTCGGGCGAGCTTGGACGCGGCGCGTCAGAGTGTCAGGAAGAGAGAGGGAGAGAGAGATGGAGAGAGAGAGCCGATCACCGTGGGGAGACCTGGAACAGATGCTAAGATGGATCGCATCGCGGCGCACCTCGGGACGACGAGACGCGGAAGGGGAGAGAGAGAGGGGGTAGCCACATTTTGGGTGTCCCTTTTCGCCTCGTCTTCTGTTTCCCTTTTTGGCGTTACTCGGCTGAAGAGAGAGAGGTATATAAAGAGCGGCACAGGAGAAACGGAGCAGACGGTGAGCGAGTTCGCATTTTCAGTGAGATGCCGCCCCATGCGAGTCTCGGGGCTGTTAGCGGGTAAGCAGTGTGTACGAGTAAAAACGCAATAAGCCCGATCCACCCCGCTCCCTCTTCTTTATACCTGTCCCATTTCTTTCGACCCTTTTGTCCTTTATCTTCCTTTCTTACTTTGTCCTTTTTTTCCTTCTGCCGTCCTCTTCTTCCGTCCTCTCTTCCATCTTCCGCCCCTCGCCGTTCCCCTTCCTCCTTGTCGGCGAGGCCTGATCGTGCGGAGACAACCGCAGGGGGATTTCAAAAGAACAGGCGAGCATCCCTGCCCCGACAGCTCGAAGCCGGGGGTTGGGGAGGTTCGTTAATGGCGTCACAGATACCTTCCATCTGACGAGGCTTTGACTATGGAAAGTGGCAAATGCCTTATCTGCAGAGTGCTCGGTCTGATGAAAAGGACCCATAGCCTGCAAAAAGCGGTTTGGATCGGAGGCCGGACCGTGACCGTGACATTGGAATGCTTCGTCCAAGTGGGAAGATAATGGCTTTGTACCGATTAAAAAGTTCTCGAAGTAATAATGAACTTGCTTTTCAGCGATCTTTCTAGTCACTTAGGTCGCGGCACTCTAACTCCGGATTTTTTTTTTTCAGTCGTGAAAAGCAACGCGGAAAGAACAAAGGGTGGACCGGCCGCACTGCAACGCGACGGCGGCGAAATGTGGCGCATATTACGGCGATATCAGCGCATTCCAAGCCATAGCACTGCCTCGGCACTGCCGCCGGCCGGCCAGCCACCCACGGTGTGAGCCCGAACACATCCCGCCATAAAACCAATGGCCAGCTTGGGGCCGAGGCCGTGGCCGGGGCCGGCTTCGCGCTGCGTCAGACATCGCGAGCCAGCAACAACACCGCGGCCTAGGCCGGCAAGTGGGCGAGGCCCTTTAGGCTCCAGCCTCGCCCTTCTCATCCCCGCTGCGCATATTTTCACCATCTTGCGTCCCTTACAATCCGTCCGCGATTTCACTTAAGCCGGATGCTCGAGGAAGCGGATTAGCGCGGCCATGCATATGCAAGGCCGTAAGCCAAGGGGTTGTTTGTTGGAGGGGCGACATGGCAGGCAGCGCCTCGGGGACCCACGGCCCGAATTCACCCCCCTCCCCCATTTCCCTACATATGCACCTCCCCGGCACCCAGGGGAGGTAACGTTTGGGGGGGGAGGGGAAGGCGAGGGGGAATCAAAGGAGATGTGAGTCAATGCGTCTTCGTCGTCCGTTCGGCATAATCCATATTTTCCATATTAATTGCAAAGCGTGCAAATAGAGAGCTACACATTATTGGAACAGCGCAAGATAGAAGCTTAATCACTGCGAGGGGTGCGTGGAAGTGCGGCGTCGGAGATGGTGTCGAGATGGTCCTCCAAGAGCCCCGCTGTCTTGGCTGAAGCCAGTTCCGGACCCACTCCGCCGACCACGCGGCGGCCCCACCTATTTACTGTTACGTTTGAACACCCAGGTGCACTCCAAATAGCAGAGTGCCCCGAACAAACAGAGGCGAAACACACGCGGCACGGCGAGTGCCGAGCGCCTGCGGAGCGGAGGGTAGGCAACCCGCCCGACGGCCGAGCGCCCCTGCGGTCTACCCCTCCCTCGTCGGGCGTTCCGCGTGCCGCCTTCCCCTCCCCGTCGGCCCCCAACCCCACCGCACCGGCCGTCAGGCCCAATTCAATATTTAGAGAGCGGTACTCGCGGCTTCATATCACCCTGACAGTCCGGAGGCCCGTCAGAACTGAGAAAAATATTCAAGTGCCAGAAGCGCCAGAACTTTCGTGTATCAAGTGGCCAGGGCGCTTTGGTGCTTCTCGTGCGCATACAAATTGAGTTTGCAGGTCTGAAAACTTCCACCAAAAAAAGGCCAAAACAAAATCGCGACAAAATTAGGGCGATTGGTACGGCGCAGAGCCCATGTATTTATTAATTACATTTCAGCGGTTTCAGCGCCACCGTTTGGGTCCGCCAGGGTGGAGGACGAGGCGGAGGAGAGTGGCGTCGCTCAAAAATAGACCTGGTGGAACGCAATAAAACGGAAGACGGCCGCGAAGAGGCGAACGTGCTCCACTGTTTGAGTTTTGGTCATGACGAAAAAAAAATCGAGCAAATATTGAGCTTCTTAGATGGAAAAGTGACTTTCATAATTTTGAGTGTCGGTGGTGAAATGCTGGATCTGCGGCACGTTTCTATGGCAGCCTGTCGAAACCAATTAAGTGAAGTGTGCCGCTCGCGTTCTTTCATTACCCAGCAAGACCGACGCGTCCAGTTTCGGCGCCGAGGCCGACACGACGCCGCCGGCCGACAGGGCCTGGCCAGGCTGCGTCATCGTCGTCGCTCCCCGTCATCCCGACGCGCCATGAGTGCGAGAGAGGCAGAGAGAGGCAGCACGGATTCGGAACCAGGGCGCGCTAATGGCCGTGCCGCCGTGCATCGGAGAGTGCCATCGGCAGAACGCACTCCATCCCCGAGTGTTCACCACCCCGTGCAGCGCGCCCCGCAGCCTGCAGGATGCACGCTCCGATCGCCACGGACCTGCCACTCATTTCAAGTGGGGCATGTTTGATTACACCATCAACAAAGCTCAACTGCAGCTGCAACCCCACTGCAACGCGAGTGCCTGTCCCGCCGCCCACGGCCCAGCCGCCCGGCCGTTAGCACGCGACGCCGCCCCGCGCCAGGACCAATCGGGAGTACACCACTACAGGGACCACAACCCAATTCCAGAGGACCGCAAACCAGATCCCGAGAAATACTATACCCTTTCTTATCCCAATCGCTATTTCACGGGCGGAGGCTCGAGCGGCCTCCCGACCCGCGGAGAGGCACGATGCGGCCGCTAACGCCGGCCGACCGTGGCGGTGGGCGGGGCGCGGGCGCAGCCACGCAGCCAAGCGCGGCCCCGCGCAACGCAGTCAGTCGATCGCCGAGTATCGCATTCACCCCACGTACTATTATCAGTGGGGCCACGCAACGTTACACCCTGCCTCGTGCATTCACACACACAATCAGACACACACACTCACAGAGAGAGAGGGAGGGGGGGAGGGGCAAGAAGCACCTGAATCACTCTGAGGACGACGCGCGTGGCGCAAACTGAAAACGCCCTGCTATGTCTTTTTTTGTGCGTGTGTGAGGGATCTCTCACGAACAGCCCCCGCCGCGCCTCGCCACCCAGAGAGCGGCACAAGAACGCTGTCCTTACCTCTGCCCGCCCGAGCCCCCTGAGGCGAGTGTGGAAGGGGGGAAAGGGTGGGGGAGGAAGAGACGTCGTCTTCTTCTTCTTCATGAGGAACATGTAGCGGGGGTGGGGCGGAGGGACCATCATAAATTCCGTGCCAGGTTGAAAGCAGGACATCTCCCAGGGACGGGGCGGGGTGATGCAGGGCGGGGTGATGCAGGGCGGGGTGATGCAGGGCGAGGCGCCTGAAAGCGGCACACGCGTAGGTAATAAGTCTCCGCGGCGCGACTATGACGAACAAAACGGGCGGCACGGCGCGGAAGTCCGATGATGGTACTTCTTTCTCGGAAGTTGTAATTCATAGACGCATGAACGCGAGGAGGCGGGCAGACCGAGGTCCCTCTAGCGGCGTAGGGACAGCCTCGCACGCTTAAAACCTTACGAAGTATTTTGAACATACATAATACAAACTAATTTGCGTTGTTATACGAAGAAATAGTTCGTCAATTACGAAGTATTTTCTTTGTAAGCTTATGTAGGCTCAAAATACTTTGTTATAACAAGCTGCCTTTCTTTGTAAGGCCTAAAATAGTTTGCAAGGTTTTCTCAGTGCGGCCCCCGCCGAGATTCGCTTTTCGTCCCAGTCCTGCAGCCCCATCCCCATCCTGAGCGCGGCTTGCCCGGCCTCACACACAATGGCGGCAACAATCAGCTTATCGCGCTCCCTCTTCGCGCCTTTATTTTATTTTCGCCTGGCGCCACCTTTCCACCCCCACCCTGCCTCCTGCTCCTTCTCCTCCTTTTGAAGGGAGCCGGGGCGTGGCAAGCAGAAAGAAGAAAAATGAAGGGGAGAAGTACGGGCAGAGACGGAAAAAGAAGAGCGCGTCAGCGATGCAGGCCACCGTGCCCCTCTTTGGGTGCCACTGGGGCGGGCGGGCTGCTGCGCGACGCGCGTCGCTGTGAAATGCACCAGGCCGCGCGGAGTTCCCCGAGCAGAAGGAGAGCTGTTGGCCGATTATCAATTATGAATCGAGGTCCTCGAGGGTGCGCTCTGAGGCGCCCCGGGCCTGCATCAGCAGAGTCCGCCCTCACACGCTCCGCGCTTCGCCCGCTGGAAAAAAGTTGTCGGGCCGCGTTTTGTGGCCTTTCGCTCGCGGCGGTGTGCCTCGCCGCCCTGCTATGCCGTCATGCGTGGCGTGTCTCCCAGTTCCGCACGCTCCTGCCTGCCTACCGGCCTGCCACGAACAGGTGGCAGCACCAGGTGTGGCGCGGAGCTGGGCCGGGCCGCCAGGCTTGTGTAGTTTGTTCCGTGCACACTACACAGACAGAGAAAATTCCCCTCCCCCCCCTCTCCCCTCTTAGGCCGCCGGCCGCGCAGCACGACTTCAGCGCCGGGGCGGACGCCACCGCGCGCACGCGCCGACAAGTTTTAGCACTTCCGGCCGGAGAGGAAGGGGGAACCGGCGGCGCAAAGCGGACTGTTTTCACGTGTGGGACGAATGTGCTAGGTGACTGTCTCAACCGCGATAAAAGCTACATTTTTTCCCCTAACGGGTCGTGTAAAACGCTGTTTTCCCCTCAGTTTGCTACACAATTAAAGAAAGAAATTCTCGCCTGGGCTCAGCCCCATTTTTAAAATTTTCAAAGGTTGAGATCGCGCGCAGTGCAAGAGGACTTTCCACTTCAAAAAGGAGTGCGGTGTCCTTATGCACAAACTATGACGTGCGCCGTCTGAGTCTTCGGAGGATCCTGTAAAATCACGCAATATAATGCTCTTGGTGGGCGCACCTCCTGACGGCGCGCTTTGACGTGCGCGGCCGGCGGACTCCATCCAGGCGGACGGCGAGGAGTGTTGACCCGCCCCGCCGACTAACGGCTAGCCCTGGGGCCACTGGGACCGCCGGCTCGGCCCGGATGGGAAGGGGCAGGCCAAAGGTGGACCGAACTAATGGGGCCTGTCGTCCCCAGGCGGGCGTCAACACGCAGCATAGTTCTTCTCGCACCCCCTCACCCGCACCCCAACCCCACACACGCGGAACACTTGGCACGACCACACACAAACATTGATTAAAGTTTGATTAAACATGAATCGCCCCACTTCTATACTATGTGACATTCGCGTAAACGTGAATCAGGACCCGTTCGGGCCTGGCCGACCAGCCGATTCAAATTGGAATAAATATGACACAATATGGCGGAACAGCTGAAAGGTGTGTGTGTGTGTGTGTGTGTGTGTGTGTGTGTGTGTGTGTGTGTGTGTGTGTGTGGAAATACAAGTCTTAGTGGCAGGTGTCTTGGGCTGCTAGAGTGGATCGCACCGCCACAGCGTCGACTGACTAAAAAATTTACCCCCCTTAATTGCGAAACGGTGCGCGGCTTGCTGGCAGAGCCGGCAGCAGGGCGGGGCGTGCGGGGCTGGCCGGATGAGCCCCACCGCCGTGCAGTCCCTGCGGGGCCCCACCGCTTGCCCCCGACCTCGCCGCGGCTTAGACTACTGTTGCCATGAAAGCAAGACAACAAGGGCAGGCAGAAGGCTGCACGCTGCGAGGCGGCGGCAACAACGACGATTGCGCTCTGGTGGAGTCAAGGGTGTAGTAAGAGGGGAGGTGCGGCCGCAACAGCGCGCAGTGCAGCATTCCGGTGGACGTGGCGAGCCGGACGGAGGCCAGGGCTCTCGGGTGGAATGCGCCGGACAGCGCGGTCAGGGGGCCGCCGCGGTCCTGTGTCCCCTGCGGTGGCGGGGCGCGGTAGGGCCACCCCGCCACGGCGGAAGTTGAAAAACATTTGGCACTGGAAAAAAATGGAACCGAGCAAAGCTTGTAGGCTGGCCTCATTACCTGAGGCGGAAAATTCTTCTTCCGCGGTGGACTCGAGTCAGTTTTTTTTTTTATCAAAGGCCGGTGACGTACGTTTGGGCAATCAATGTTCTGCTAGATTCAGGAGTTTGTTTTCTCTGTTTATATCCCCTGCTTCAGTGCTTTGTTTCTTTGTTTTTTTCTTTTTCTAGAATCTAGTTTCTGACGTTTACTGCAGATCCAAAGCGGTTATGAGGAAGGGCCCTGCCCCAGTGGAGCACCCAAGCGGCAACTTTCACGAGAAGGGGTGGTGGTATTTCCCGGCCGGCTGTAACTGAGTCCACAACTGTGCAAATGTGCGCTTGGCTCAGGCCTGAATGCGTGCTCAGAGCGAGCCCACGGCACGAGTAAAAACCTTGTGTGGAACCACATTAAACAAAGACAGTTGAAAATTTCCACCACTCAAACAAACCTCTGAAAGGACACAGCACAACTCGTGGCTGGGTGGGGAAACGACGACGCCGCTGCAGAGAACGGGCCGAAATGCGCACCATTCACATTGAGCACGCCCCTCGAAGGCATCGAATCCAGCGACCGAGAAGCCAGAGAGGCCTACGAAGCCAGCACGCCAAAAAATGATAGCGGGCCTTCACTCAAAAATTCAAACTGTGAATGTTGCTGGAATGGGAGTGTTAAGTATGAAGGTGGTGCAAACATAATACAAACTGTCTCTCTCTCTCTCTTTCTTTCTTTCTCTCTCTCTCTCTCTTTCTTTCTCTCTCTCTCTCTCTCTCTCTCTCTCTCTCTCTCTCTCTCTCTCTCTCTCTCTCTCTCTCTCTCTCTCTCTCTCTCTCTCTCTCATCACCCGCACGCGGTTTCCCACTGCGAGAGAGAGAGGCCCACAGTCTACAAGCGCCGCAGCTGCACCAATCACGGCACGATCCCCAGTCGAGGCCAGCCCAAGGATCCGGCCTGCTTGCCAAGCGTTTGCTTCTCTTTGAGGCTCGACTAAAGTAATTAGCAGAGAAGGGGACTCGAAATGGAGTCCATCAAAAAGAAAATAGCAATTAGAAAATAGAGCGGGCAAAGAAGGCAACAAGTGAGGTCGGCGGCCACTCTCGTGTTCTCTTTGTACCTCCGGGGCAGGCGATTGGGGCCGCGCACCCAGCCCGGGGTAATTGCCTCGGAACCAAATCATGGTCCACACTGCTTTATACGCCGTCAGTTTGGCACCGAGATCCCTCAATTTTTAATGTTCCTCAAACGCCAGAAACCGTCAGGGCGAATCTGACCGCGTTTCCCCATTGCCGCCACGACTACCCGTTGCACCCTCCTCTCCCTCCTCCGCGATGTAACGCGGCCTGCATTTTTATTCCGCAGAGCCGTAACAGCTCGGCGCACTGGAGGCTCTCCCCTTGCATCCCCGATACAACGAGGCGGTCAAAATTTGATGATGCGACGCGTCACACGTCGTGGCAAGCGAGCGCCTCCAAGAGGGCAAATTTGCTCTCCTCCCCCTCCGTCTCCCTTGCTATGTCTACCCCCCTCCACCCATCGCGGCTTATCTGCGTTACGACCGCGCCGAGACCCGCGCCGAGGGTGCCTCAACACGGCGGGCCGCGTCGTCATACCTCTCGTGCCGCGCGTCGTGACTCACTGCCCACCAGCCCCTCGCACTCGACCTTCCAAACAGACTACAGCATCGAAGGGGCAAGTTTGCCCCGTGCTCGGAGCATTTTCTACAACGTTGGCGCAACATTTGCCCACCCGGTTGAGAGACGTGAGGAAAAAGAGTGATGTGAGCCAATTCGCGCAACTGTCTCGGGAAACAATTATTGTTCGCGAATAAAGCCGGTTGGCCATACGGCATTCTGCGCATGACACGCCCTGCCCGCGCTGCCACGCGGTGACGCGCCACGTCACGCATCGCCCTGCCACGTGCACGGCCGCGGCAAAAACGGTGACAGAATTCAGAAAAGCGAGCAACAAAAAGGGATGGAGGTTCCACGTGCCGAGCTCGGCCTTCGCTCTGACCCACGCCATGACCTCGCCGGTGAAGGGAGGACAAAAAAAACTGCAAACTCCATGAAAAATTCGTCAGTCGACTCCAATTCCAATTTTGGACATAACCGGTCGCCTGCTCGTGGAGTAAACTCGAATCGCATGAAGTAAACCTGCATTGACCCTTAAGTACGGGGTTCAGAACCCAACATTCACGAGGATGCGAAATTGGGCGTTCGACGACAGGGGTTGAAACTATGGATGCCCAAGGGGCAGAATGGAGGCGAAGGCAGGGAGAGCGGGCGCGGCGGAGGGGGCTGTGGATGAATGAAGCGGCAGCCCTTCGACTCACCTATTCGGACGTGCGCAGACGGCGGCGTGGACGCGGCCGTGGAGGTGGCCGTCGAGGTGACGCTGAGCGTCGCGTCGTCCTCCTCCTCCGGGTCCGGCGGCTGCTGCTCCTGCGCCCAGTTAGACGTGGGCTCGCAGCCCTCGGCGGTGCGGCCGGCCCCGCGGCAGCAAGACCAGCGGCGGCCCGTCCACAGCCCCGCGTGGAAGCGGCCGGACAGCGACGGGTTGTCGGCGCACGCTGGAAAGGAGAGAACAAGAGGAGTCACTTCCTGCCCGAGAAGGCGGCGCGCTGCGCAGGACGTTCGCTGCCAACTCTAAATGTCTCGCGGTCAACGGCTGCACCAACATGTCAACGTGGAGATTTTCTTCATGACACAAACGCAATCCGACGAAATTTCTATAAGTTACGATCAAGTTTCAGAGGTAAGTTACAAAGTCAGCTGCATCATCATATTACAGACAATGTTTGCCATAGTATGAAAAATCTTCACTATAAGACTTTCAAAAGTGCTGCCGCGGACACCATTTCTCCGCGTCGATCAAGCACGTTTTTCGCGAGCCTATTAAGGAGACGCTCCCAGTCAGTCCGCCTTGA
Source organism: Stenchaetothrips biformis (assembly GCA_030522485.1). Classification (NCBI taxonomy): domain Eukaryota; kingdom Metazoa; phylum Arthropoda; class Insecta; order Thysanoptera; family Thripidae; genus Stenchaetothrips; species Stenchaetothrips biformis. The sequence continues at coordinate 20,572,872 of CM060086.1, read as the reverse complement.
CTCGCAAGGCGCGCCAACTTGCAGCGCACACGTCCCCGGCGGCGGGGTCCAAAGTTCCTAGCAGGAAAGCGTCAAGCTGGCGAAACGAACCCGAATCGATCGATCGAAACGAACGTCAAGACGAGGGTGTACGGCACACCGTGCGCTTCCTCCTGGAGCGTGTGCGAGCGCGGCCCACCGGCGTGGCGCCCGGGGGCAAGGCCTCGGGCCTCGGGGGGAGGAGGGGGACGACAAACAATCAGCACCAGCCATTCAGCGCGCGCCCCGAATTAGGAATGCAATTTCTAGTACCCCCCCCCACTTCCTTCCTCTTCCCCGCCCCCTGCTTCACATAGGCCCAGGCAAATGATACGTCGTCCCATTTGCGTGCAAATTCGCCAGCCAGCTGGTGGGAGACGGCGGAAAGAAAGACGTGCAAAGTGGAAGCCTGCCTCCCCGCTGCCACGCCCGGCCACGCCCAAGTTAAAACACATTCGGTGCACGACGTGCACACCGGCACTGCTTTTATTTCGTACATGGAGGCAACACCACCATGCATGGCCATGGCTCTTGTTCGGGTCAAGTTTACATCCATGCAAAAGAACTACCGTGTGGTCCCACAAAGTTTACCTCCTGTGAAAACAAAAATACTTAGATGAAAATGTTGCATAGCAAACAAATAAAAGGTTTGCGGATAGGCGAAACTAGAAACGCGACAGCCACATTTCGCCAAGTTTGTGGGCCAGCCGCAGCCGCGCCGGCGGGAGCGCGCGTGCCGCAACAAAAACAACTCTATAAAAGTCAAATAAATGGCGAGCCGGCCGAGTATTCGGAAAGAAGAAACTGTCGTCAAGATGCGGCTCGAGGCCTGGCAAAGTTGTAGCGGTGGGCTCTGGGCTCGAGGTGCGCCGCGGCCGATACTCCATTCTCTCTCTCTTTCTCGCGCACACAAGCAGGTGCATGCACACTCTCATGTCTTGCTCGATGATAAAGACGCGAGTGGAATCAGTTGCGGGTCCTCATGCAAGACAGCTCCCTCATGGTCGATTGACGAGTCGCAGGCGCTCCTCGGATCGCGAGGGCTTTCATCCTCAGCCACGGCACGGCCTGCAGTCCCAGCGGAAGCCGAACGGCATCACCAGTCCGCTGCCACCTCTTTCATGAATGAAAGGGGAAGGCAGGCTCTTACATTCACCATCGCGCCGAGCGCTGAACCGAGGCCGACCAGACAGAGGCCACTGCGGACCAGACCAAACTCCATGGGGCCGTTCCCATGGCAACGGCAGCCACACGACGCAAGCCCACGCCCTTCCACGCGGCTTGGTGTACCGCCGACATCTCTTTCATCAAAAAGCGATGAAAAATTTCTTGAGGGATGAGGGCAAACTCAACTTTGCGAAGATTATTTATTTCGCTAATTATTAATACACACGGCGGCTAATTTCTAAATGCATCCCTGTGCGGCTACGCGGGAATACTGGAGGTGGTTTCTCTTCGATGCCTGAGAGCTCGCGCCACGAGTTTGACATTCCAACAACGAGAAGCGGAGGGGGAAGCAAGAGGCCGGGAATGAGAAATTCTAGAATCCGAAGGCACGGACAGACGTGGGTCCGCTTCATTCTAATTTATGAGACAATTATTAATATCATGGTGTATTGGGTAAGGCTGTTGTCAGTCGGGCAGGCACGCAGGCCCAAACAATTCGATATGGGAATCACGGTGATAAGTCCAAACAGGAGCAGCATTGAAACAATGAGTGCCTCACCCCACCCCCCACCCCACGCTGGTTTAACCGTCCTTCCCAGAACCCAGAGCGACTTTCCATTCATTTAGTTTTTGCTACACGAGAATGAAAGCCGGGCAAAGTGCGACTGGGGCATTTGATGAAAAGAGAGTTTCACAAATGGCAAAGTTGTGCGTCCCATTCAGAGCGTCCCAGCACGATTATCGCCTCTCGAAAAAATGTGAAGCAGAATCGCCTTACCGTCCGGAGGAAAAGACAGAAAATATGCGGATACTCCCGAATTCACTAAAAAAATGTCGTTTAAATGGTATTTGAAACGAAGAATTGTGGACACCATGACGCTGAGCAAAACTGAGATAAAACTTAATAAGACTGGACGATGTCATTGGACGGTGGACCTCATTGGTCCACCGAGAGTTTCTTGGGCGCAGGACAAGCCCTTTGTGTACCAAGGGGGGAAACAACGCGAAAATTAGGTCGACACGCTTAAATAAATGTTAAACAAACGGAGCTACGCACGCTGGTTCGGTCCCACTTGCTCCTGCAGGCTGTGCGGCGTAGCGCGCGGTCCCCAGCGGGCGTCAAGTTTCTTACGCACTCGTGGGTGCGAGCGAGAAAGACCCCGCTGGTCCGCGGCGGCCATTACGTCCGCCGGCCTCTATTATGCATGTCAGTGTGCGCCGCGAAATGACTTTCTCACAAACCGCATTACGCCGACAGTGTGCGCCTCTGTTTTCCGAGAAACACTGCACGCGTGCCTTTAGCGTCCGCCCCGGTCCGCGGGCTGGCGGGAGTGGCTGCCGCCAGACGGCACCATCCGCGGTACAGCCCCGGCCCCAGCTGGCATTTTCTCAGCAGAGCAAACATTGGGTTAATCCGCTGGATCGATACGAGAAAATATTATTCCGAAGGCACACTCCAACCGGCCATGTTTCGCGAGGTCCTCCGTGAGCAAGCTCTGCTTCTAAATGACGAGGAAGGACGCTAGCGCGCCCTAAATGCCGGGACGGGGGGAGGGGTCGGCGCTCCCGGGACCGAACAATGGCGACCCGACCCGGCGCATGAGCCACCGCACGCCAGCATCCCCTATCTCGCGTCGTGTACCTCAACGAGCCGTAACCAGAGCCGAGCCAGCAAACACTCGCCTCATATCGGACAGCGCACTCACGCATAAACAAACACGGACGACAGACCTTCCCCCAGTGGGGGGGGGGGGGGTGAGAGGAGGAAATCAGTCTTGTTTTGGTGTACCCGACCCTGTGTGCGCTTCGTATTGGCGTGCATCGTCCCGATCAGCACGTTACGCATGGAGCGCTATGGCTGCGAGGGGACAGCGCCCTGCCAGGGCTCGTCGGCTCCGCGCCGAACGGGGCCGGGCCGTGCCGAGGCCGTGCCGAGGCCGTGCCGCACCCTGTTCCCGGTGTCGGGCCGCCGCGCGGGCTTTAGCTGCTCAGACAAATTGGCCATTACGGGCCTTGGAAGCGGTGGAAAATACAGATCCCTGCTTCACATTCCGCCTACTCCGTCCGCCCGGGCCGAGGGGCGGGGAGCGGCGCACAGTGGGTCAGATGACCGTTAAGGCGGCCCAAATCCCGGACACGTTTTGAGCTCCAGAGTCGCTAAATGGGACTCGAATCAAAACGTGCCAGCCCACCAATAGATTCCTCGTTTGGAGAGCAATCCATCGGTGGGGTCACACGTCCGGTTCGAGTCCCATTTAGCGACTCTGGAGCTCAAAACGCGTCTAGAGTTTTGGCCGCCACAACGGTCTTCTGACCCACTGTGCGGCGCGGGCTCGCGGGCTCGGAGGGGGGGGACCGTCGTCAAAGGGCCGCCCGAAATCACTCCTCGCTTTCCGCGAGGCTCGGCCCGTTCGCGGAATAAACCGAACGCGGATCCCCACCTTGTTTCTCCGACTCCAATCTCGTTTCCGCCCATCGCTCGTCCATTTGCAGTTGCCGCACCAAACACGCACTACCGGCAATGGCAATGACTGGACTGCGACCGCCACACCGGATGCAGGACCAATTACGGCGAGTGGAAACTATTAATCGATATTGTTTCGCCACTGTCAATGAAACAAAGTCTGTTGTCATGACAATAAGACAATTAGATCACTTATTGGCTACTAGGAATTATGAACCCAACTTAAATGATGCAAGTTTTCTCAGGGAGGTGGTCGACTTCCGGGCCCCGCCATACGCCGTCGAGCTCCCATCGCGGCCAGAACGGCAGAGCACTTGTCAAACGAAAGTTTGATGGAACTTAAAATTAAGTTGATTGCCTTTCTATTGTTTTACCTGCTAAGAGAGTACCCTGTCGAAAACATGACTAAAACTAAGTTTAAGCCATTTTCTCGTTTTGACTGACCATTGTTTTTTGTTATTTTTTTTTTTTTCACAGCGAACGCACCCCGTCCCGCTTCCCACCGGTCACATGGACAGTCCCTTTAATCATTAGTTACCTGAATTCAAAACTATGGGCCGCGCCCTGGGCCGCGCCCTGGGCCGCGCCCTGGGCCGCACCACGCCATGCCACGCCATGCCACGCTGCGCCTGACCGCCCCCGCGCCGGACGGGAACTGAGGCGGTCCATTTAGACACATTAATAGACCACGAGGGCGCAAAAGAAGGGACACAGAGAGAGAGAGAGAGAGAGAGAGAGAGAGAGAGAGAGAGAGAGAGAGAGAGAGAGAGAGAGAGAGAGAGAGAGAGAGAGAGAGAGGGAGAGAGAGAGAGAGAGAGAGACGGCGCGGAAGGGGGAGTCCGAGGGTGAGTCCGAGGGGGAGTCCGAGGGAGAGTCCGAGGGGGAGTCCGAGGGGGAGTCCGAGGGGGAGTCCGAGGGGGAGTCCGAGGGGAGTCCGAGGGGGAGTCCGAGGGGGAGTCCGAGGGGGAGTCCGAGGGGGAGTCCGAGGGGAGTCCGAGGGGGAGTCCGAGGGGGAGTCCGAGGGGGAGTCCGAGGGGGAGTCCGAGGGGGAGTCCGAGGGGGAGTCCGAGGGAGAGTCCGAGGGGGAGTCCGAGGGGGAGTCCGAGGGGGAGTCCGAGGGGGAGTCCGGGGGGGAGTCCGGGGGGGAGTCCGAGGGGGAGTCCGAGGGGGAGTCCGAGGGGGAGTCCGGGGGGAGTCCGAGGGGGAGTCCGAGGGGGAGTCCGAGGGGGAGTCCGAGGGGGAGTCCGAGGGGGAGTCCGAGGGGGAGTCCGAGGGGGAGTCCGAGGGGGAGTCTGAGGGGGAGTCCGAGGGGGAGTCCGAGGGGGAGTCCGAGGGGGAGTCCGAGGGGGAGTCCGAGGGGGAGTCTGAGGGGGAGTCTGAGGGGGAGTCTGAGGGGGAGTCCGAGGGGGAGTCCGAGGGGGAGTCCGAGGGGGAGTCCGAGGGGGAGTCTGAGGGGGAGTCCGAGGGGGAGTCCGAGGGGGAGTCCGAGGGGGAGTCTGAGGGGGAGTCCGAGGGGGAGTCCGAGGGGGAGTCCGAGGGGGAGTCTGAGGGGGAGTCCGAGGGGGAGTCCGAGGGGGAGTCCGAGGGGGAGTCCGGGGGAGAGTCCGAGGGGGTGGCAGTGGCCGCGGGGCGCCGTGTCTAATCACAAAGGCATTCCCGGGACGAGCAATCAGTCCCTCCTGGACCAGGCCTGGCGCCGCCCTTGGCGCGACGGGCTCCACGGCTCCACGGCCAGTAAGCGTGTCGCGGTCCCTGTCGCCTCGCACGCCCTTCCCTCGGCCCTTCCTCAGTGGCAGGGGCGGAGGCGGGGATCAGTGCCAATCGAAACCTCATCCGGCACGCCGAGCAGCGCACGCTGCCGCCCCAGCACGCGAGCGACAACGCGCTTTTCTTTTTTTCTTTTTCTTTTTTTCTGTGCGCGGATTTTAATCGGACTCCGATACTGCTGACACACGCAGTCATGACGCAGAACGCCCCTCCTGCCGAGAAGCAACACAACAGCGCGCGGCGAAAATGGGAAGAGTGAAACACGTCAGGCAGGAGAAACAACAAACAAAGAGATCAATTATGAAAGACAAAAGGACGCACGGGCAGAGAGAGCAGCAGCAGGCCACGCGCGGTGCCGGCACCAAAATAACATGGAGAGAAAAAATGATAGTTGATTCCCACACCGCGGGGCCTTTTTCCCTCTTGTTCTGGGGCAACAGCCACCGGGGCCGCGTTTTTCCGTTTCCCTCACAGAGCCGGCGACCTGCGTCTGCGAGGCATCGAGCAGATGGATTGCGGGCACCAGTGAGGCACCAGCGAAACACCGGCGAGGCACCGGAGGCACCAGGAAGGCACCAGCGCAGCTCTCTTCTTCCATCCCGCGCCTCTGGCAGCAAGGCAGGGCGCCGGGCGAGGCGAGGTTAGAGGGCCGCTGCAGGGTGGCAAAGGCCGAGCCGGCAAGCCGAGCGCGGTACAAGGACGCACTGCGTTAACAAGCGGGCCAGTCATCTTATTAAGTTAGGAGACGGCGGCACATTGCAGGTGAAACGAGATTTGCAATAAAACGTAGCTGCGAGACAGCGCGGTGGGAAATCTACTCTGCTGCCACTTTACAGAGGAAAATTAACTTTCCAATGCGTTGAGGAAAGCTAGTCAAACACAATGATTGAATATTGGGTAAAGTCGGTTAACTCTGGTGAAACAGAAAAAACAACAACGCGAGTTCCACGTACAAGCGAGCTTCCCCGGGACGGCTAGGGTGCGCAGAGTTCTGTACACTCATGATGCACTTCCGGGGTGCCGCGTGAAACGAGAGACGCACGGCGTCCTCTGTTATTTCCGCCTCAGCGTCAAAATTGGAGCGCAACTCGCAGAAAGGCAACGCCAGCCAGCCAGGCGACGGAGCGCGGTGGAGCGCCGCGTGCTGGCGGCTGACTTTGAAATGCATCCATTTGCATCCGCCATGCGAGTGCCGGATTAATCACCTCACTACGTATGCGGCCTGCGAGTGTGGGATGGGGGCGGGGGAGTGGCGGGGAAGCGGGCGGTGGAGGGGGCGGGGGAGTGGCGGGGAAGGGGGCGGTGGACGGGGCGGGGGAGTGGCGGGGGAGTGGCGGGGAAGGGGGCGGTGCGAAGGGGAGCAGGAAGTAGAGGGTGGCGGTTGATGGATGAGTCCGGGTGGCACGGCGCGTTGTGAACACTGCCGCACATACTGCCCGACAGATTGCCCCTCCTCCATCCCGTTTCGGAGCCGAAGCTGAGGCGAAAGGAAAGTGACGGGTCGCACTGTGCCCACCAGCTCTGGTTGTGCGCGGCAGCTGTGGGGACGGCGGCCTGGGGGTGCCGTCCCAGGTCGGGAGACCGGTCGGCCGGCCGCAGCACAGCGGGGCAGCGCGCGGACGGCATCGGCGGACACCAAGGGCCATTGTGCGCCGCATCCGACTGCCGTCCCCGATGGCCCACACTGTTATTCAACGAACGTGACGTCAGATTCGTTAGAATGTGAATTTTGTCACGTTCGTTTGAATATGTCACGCTTATGTTTGAACGTAACAACCCGGCCGTATAATAAGGATGTCACATATTCGTTTGAACGTGGGTCAACATTCGGAAGAATGTGACGTCATTATCAAACGAACGCTACAACATTCACTACGTTGACGGCGTGTGTGGAATAACAGTGCAGCCACGGCCCAGCGCGCTGCAGCGCCCCCTACCGAGAGGCTCTGCGGGGCGGCACGGCGGCACCTCAGCGCGGCCGCCTTATCGCCAGGCCCGGCCAGGCCCGGCCAGGCCAAGCCAGAACGGCGCCGGCTCGTTTATTCGCCCAACTTTTCCAAAGTCGACAGAAAGTTTACGGAAAATGAGACGCCGTCGAGCGAGGGGGCACCCAAGGCAAACGGCAGGGAATAAAACAAGATAAAAAGGAAGGAAAATGCAATCTGTGAACGCGTCTCTGCGCAGGGGTAAGGATTAAAGGCTTTGGTGAGACGACTGAGTAAGGCCGCGGACACCTAACGGCCTTGGCAGCGACACTGTGATGCCGTCCGCGCCGTGCTGCTCTCAGCACGCTGAGCAGCCCCCCTGCGGGGCGGCGGCAGACCAGGCAGGCGGTCGGAAGCAAGAGTCGGCGGGGCAGCAGAGAGACGCGGCGACGCGGCCAGCAAGTCAGAGAAAGCGGAGCAGGGGAACGCCAAAGAGCAGCGCGCAGCCGAGCCAGCAGCGGCCGCATTCCGGTGTACGCACATACTACATACTTAATCACAAGCGCGTGCGCACACACGCAAATGCGCGCGAGACACACGCGACCGTAATCAACGTGCGTAAAGCGGTCGGCGGCGCAATAACCTAGCGGCGCGATACGCGGTCGGCACACTGTTTTATCTGGCCGCAGCCACGGCCCGCGCGCTCTCAGCCCTCGGCCCGCAGAGGGATGGCCGCAGGCTCATTCAAGACAGCGCCTCCGCCACGCTGACGTGGCGCGCGAGAGAGATGAAAGCAACGTTCGGAATCGGTCAGAGCGTGGACGGCCGAGTCCCGTCAAAAAGCACTCCACGAGCATCCGCTGATTTCCAAAGGCGTCGGCCATGGTGCTGGCTTGTGTGTCAGTTGCAAAATAAAACCTCCTCTTCCCCGAAACGCGACAGCTTGCTCGAAGTATGCTGAATAGCTCGCCTGACAGTGCTGTGGCAGTTCGCCTGACAACACCATGGCCGTCCCGCGGCACCCGGAGATGGCAACGTCACGCTGAGCCATTCGATATTGCCCGCGGCGATGGACGGCGCCGACATACCTCCCCGGCCCGGCCCAGAAGGCCCTCGCGCCCCAGTCCAAATTGAACGTCTGCTAAAGTCATAAATTGCCCGGGCGACAAGCCAGCAAGCCATACCTCCACCGTGCACTGGGCTGCTGGGCTCGGCGGAAGATAAATCAGAGCCGATACGATCCCATTGAAAAAATAACGACTGCGTTCAGTCTCTTTTTCTGTGCAGAGGACAGAGGGCGGCGCGCCTCCCAAGGAGCCACCACTGCACGACAGCAGTGGCGGCGCCTACCTACAGGGCCACTCAGTAGTCGCACTCCAATCAGCTGCGTCGCTGTTTTCGCAAACGAGTCGACAACTTTTCGCAGATCACGGAGGGCTCTGCCCACACGCTCTGGCGCGCTTCAAGCCGCAATGGCACGACAACAGCCCGGCGACGAAGCAGTTAACATTTAGCGGCGACTCTGCCACAGCACCTCCCTGCTATGAGTCCTGTACAGACACCGGTGAAACTCAGGCGTAGCTGTACGCTTCTTTCAAGAACACAAGTCACGCTTGAAGACTTTACGTTTCATTTCAAGCGTAGGGGGGAAGTTTTCCCACGCATTTGGATGGGCGGAAGAGGCGTGAAACGACGCTCGAAAGGCGCAGAAGCACACTTCAGTTCTACAAGTGTGTTATTTTTTATTATTATTATTATTATTATTATTATTATTATTATTATTATTATTATTATTATTATTATTATTATTATTATTATATTATTATTATTATTATTATTATTATTTATTTATTTTTTTAAACATGAGAAAAAACGGCCAGCATTGAGATTGGTGCAGACTGTGTGCGCCAAAGGACCGGCCAGCCACACATGTGTGCTATTCCTGTTCCGCCCGGGGGCCGTGCGGCCTGCGCCATCGACAGGGCAAAGAGGCAAAACCACACGCACGGAAAGGGTGGGAGGGACACGCCGGGCGTCCCGAGGCAATCCCAAAGTAGCCGGCAGGGCCGCGGCGGGGCGAGGCTGCGACACTACAATCCCATCTCTGGCTTCCAGGGCCGGAGCAGGCACAGAGGAATAGGGAACGAGCCATGTCCTGCAGGACAGCACGGTTACGTAACTCAGGAGGGGAGTCGGGGAGCGAGGATAATGAGTACGACACAAAGAGCGACAAGGTCTGCGTTCGGCGTTCAGGAGACCACACGATTTTGACAAGACCTTGGTTTCGAGGTGCCAAAAAATTCGACTCGGCGGCACATAACGAAAATTCGATGATCACCCACAACGTTTACATTCAGAAACCATGCACCATGCTGAAAAAGGTTCAACGTTGTTAAGTTGTGCGCATTTTGCTAAACGAGCCTCGACTCGCGACGTGACCACTAACAAGGGGCGAAAGGTCGGTGCAGACACTTTCTCGGCAGCAGTGTAGCCGAGAGAAGCGTCTTTTCGCAGCTCGGGGAGGGCCAAGAGAAGGCCACGAGGCCCCAGCTGCCAATCAGGGCCAGGGCCTTGCCCAGGGGCCTCGGCCAGGGACAGACGGGTCAGTCCCAGGGGAAAGCTGGGGCGCGACACGCTATTCACATCCTGCTTATCATTCGGCGTTCATTCAAAGCCGTCGTGTGCTATCCCCCCGACAGGGAGGACGTTCAGCCAGCCTGTCGCAACGTCCTGCCCAGCAGTTCTGGACCCCGAGGCGAACTTACTGGCGCTAGGCAATTAGCATCGCCATGAGCGCGCCCTTGTACGACTAGGCCGTCCTCGCCGGCCCGGCCGCTGGGCCGAAGGGGCGCCGGGAATCGACATCAGGCCAAGGTGGGACACTAGCGGAACTTCGCTCGTTAGATTCCCGGACAGTCAGTTAGTGTCAGGCCTGATTTCGGATCGTTGGCCCTGAGCTTGGCCGGGCCGCCCTGATCTCGGCCGCCCAGGCACCCTGATGTCGTCATGCCCCGCTCTGCTTAGGCAACACGTTTAACAGCATCGGCCAACTTTGCGCATCGCCATTTCCCATGAACCACCGATTGAAAAGAAACTCCTCCAAAACTTGTTTTGATATCGCATCACAGTAGTCACTTTAACTAACGACGTACTCTATGTCCTTACAGTAAGCAAAGGCAACGGAGCGTCATGCATCATAAGTCGACATCTCATAAAATCTACGTAACTCTTCATCATTTAAGTGTTAAGTATACGAGTTTAAATTAATCTTGCCCCTTGTGTGACGCGTCTCTCGCATTTAACTTGCCAGTGTGAGAACAATAACCTACGGCCACAGTAGGAGCGCCCCGCCTCCCGCTATGCCCAGTCAACCACCCTTTAGTGCAGTCTCACGCTGGGGCGGCGGTCCCTACCACCCACCGCCCTCCCCCCTTTTCCCATGCTCCCAGGCTAATCCGGCCCCACCCTCTCTCGGCACCATCACGCCCAGATGGGACCGACTTTTACTTGCGTGGGTCTGGTCGTAGCAGGAGCAGCCTCCCGGCCGCGTCAAGGTGGGACCCCAATGAAATCGGAACATTCGATGCGTCGTGAGGGTCAACCTCAGTTCATGGGCACCGAAACCACTCGTCCGCACCGCCAAGTAGCGACTCACCCGCACGCACCCCGAGGCACTCGGCCCTCCCTTCGCCCGCCTAAGTTCACGGCACGACCGAAAAAGACTGCCGCCGGCGACGGCGTTTTCTTCGCGGCGGGATTGACGATGCTCCGACAGCGACGGCGCGACAGCCGATTGATTTTTCCGAGCGAAGGAGAATGTTACAATCCGGTGTGCATTGTTGGCCAAGCAACATCACGAACATCACGAGCGAGCGGAGGGGCGGCTCGGTGGAAAAGGGGAAAAGGGGGCGCAGACAGCAAATGAAGTACATTGTGTCGGCCCCAGCCTCCTCTCCAACTCGCAGGGAATCAAACTTGTTCGCTCGCGGCCCTGCCGGCCGCTCCAGCCGCTTCCCTCCCGGCAGCTGCATCACGCTGCAAGAGACAAGCCGAGCAAACAAGTTTCCAGCATGATTTATTCAACTTGAACGCCAAAGTCTTAACGAGCTTGCAAGGCCCTCTTATAAGCCGGGCCTACCCTCACGCGCCTCCGCGGCCCCTCGGCAACGGTGCAAAGGCAAACTGTCAAATCAATCTCCGTCCTCCCGATTCGCTGCGCAGGAACCACAATTCGTAACCAATTAAACCTCGACTTTTGGGAGAAATCTTTCCGAGACGCAACGCTTGCCCAACTATGTTGATGGGCTCAAAGCAAGCAGCTGGATACAGGCCAGAAGTCATGTTGAACTGTGACAAAGCCTCTTTTTAGGAGTGGTGTTACTGACAAAAAACATCATGGCGACTGCCTGTCGTGAGCCGAAACGAAACATTGACGGAACGCTATCAAATCAACAGCACAGTGCCGCGGACGCGCCACAGCCACAGGCGACGCCGCGGGACCGGCCGCTCCACAATTGGCTTCATCAATCAGTCACTTTGGTTACTGCCAGAATTGGGTAGAGTGAACTGGCTTTAAAACGCATTTTGACTGAAACAGTTTGTTGGGGTTCAGCACACAGAGCAGTCAAAGGGTTATGCGTTTGCTGTGCATTCCCCCTCCCCTTAAAACGTTTATTTTTCGTGTGCACAGCGACTTTGCCGACAAACGAACCTCATAATTGAGCCCACTTTATCCAATGTAAATGAAAGGGCAGTATTTTAATCAGTTCCGGCAGGTAGAGCCCGGCGAGCGCGCCTGGCGGGAGCCGCCTTGCCGGCCGAAATTAACATGAGCACCAGACGTTCGGGACCCTTAAACCCAACCGCTAAAACAATCTGCTTCTCAATACGGAACAAAAGTTGAAGCCGAGAGCGTCGCGGCTGTGGTGCGGAGGGTAGGGCGCGGAGTGGGTTGAAAAGTGGGGCGAGGAGTGGTGCGAGGGGCGGGGCGAGGGCGGCGTGGAGGACGGCCCCCACGACCTCGCCAACTCGCTGCCTCAATTACAGAGGCCCGCGAACAAACGCCCTCTCAACTTATCGGGAATGTGATGAGCGGGTTCAGGATTGAACCGACCCTCATTCCCCACCTTTATCTTCTGCGGGGCAAAATTCATCTCGGTCAAAGTTGCCACCACGATGCGTCCATTGTTCTCGACCCTCTCCGCTGTTCTGATTAAAAGGCCGAGGCGCCGCCACAAGCAGGGGCCGGCAGGGGCACCCCAATATAAGCCAACCATTTCAATTCTCCGAGCGGCCGTCTTCCTTATTCACTGGCGCCCCGCATCCCCCATCCCACGCCTCCCGGTCCGCCAACCCCTTTCAGCACATACACTCCATTTTTCCCGGATGCAGGTCTCACGCTCTGCCCCCCCCCCTCCCAGGAAAAAAATTAACCCACTTCCACGCAAATAATGGTCCTACCACTAGATACACGGACTTAAACCGGTCCAATGCGCGGGAGACTGAAACGATTCAAGTTCTCGCCGTCGTAGAGGTAACCGGAAGGAGTCCCGAAAGAGGGCGAGGTGAGCCACGGACCATAAATCACGGCGAGACTCACGCAGAAACAGGACTTTGATTCATGTGTGTTCTTTTCATCTGCTCACATTCTCCGACAAAAATCATACCGAGGGTCGGGACCAGTCCGTCTGTCTACAGGCGGCGCCGGCCCGACCCCGCAGCGCCCCGCAGCGCCCCGCAGGCACTGCATGCTGCACGACACGGAGGCCGCACATCCCGTCAAAATTGCGTTTCAGGAATTTCTCAATAAGGTTCCGGGATCACATTCATATGGCATCAGTGCAATGGACCGTGCCACGCCAGGGGCGGAGAGGGGGGAGGGGAGGGGAGGGGGAGGGGAGGGGAGGGGGAGGGGCGCTTGAAATGGCGGTGAGGTTATTCGGATCAGTCCGGGAAGTGCATTGTGGTGTATGCACCGTACCGTGCGGTGCTGACAAATGGGACAAAAAGCAAGGTCGCGAAAGCGAGAGCGCATTTTCATCAGGCGTGCCTCCTCGTCCAGGCCCGAAACGATCCGGAACCAAAGTCTGCGAGGAATCGGACGGGCAAAAGTTTATCGGCCTGCCCGGTGCCAAGTCCGGCAAACTTTTCTGTGCGTTGGAGAGGTTTTCGAACGTCTTGCCGGACCCTCCTTTGTGACACCGTGCGAGGTCGGGGGAGGATGCCGGGCGCAAGGCGGTGACCTGCAGAGGCCCTCACTAGTCTCATCCGTCTCACCTTTCCGTGCATCCCCGGCGGACGAGCTTCCACCGGCCCCCGATGCGCCTCGGGTACTTTCGTAATGAAAGGCCGATCAGGCTCGGCCCGATGCGGCGAAACCGGACAAATAAAAAGGAAAAGGAGACCGTGCAGCGACCACAACTCATCGAAGGGGGAGCACTTCGGCCAAAGCGCGCAAAGCACGACCACAGCCACCAAACAACAACAACAACAATGCCGGCTGGCCCGCGCCATATCGGATGAAAAATGGGAGGGGTGTGGACGCGGTGCGCGGCCGGCTGCCCAGCGAGAACACGAGCACAGCAGAGGACGGCGCGGCACCGCACCGCACAGCACAGCACAGCATCGCACCAGAGCGGACGGCAGGCGTCGATTATCGGCAATCCAATCAGGAAGAGATGCGCCGCCCTGCGCGCACTGCGGGCCAATCCAGGCCGGCCACAGGCCGGGGAGGGGGCGGCTACAACCATGGCCAATTATCGGGTCTCGGTCAAGACGCCCATCAAGGACGACGAGGGCGCGGAAACGCACTCCGGACGGCCGGACGGGTTTCTTGACGGGGTGCGGGGGCGGAGAGACGGAGGGGGCAAACCCACGGGATGCGCGCCACGCCCTCCGACTGGCTAAACAACAACCAAATAAAAAACGGGAAACAACCAAAAACGCGGGAAGCGGAAAGCCGCATGAATTGCTATCCCCTTTCTTTTCTTCCTCTTTCCGAGACCAACGCGTCGCACAGTGGTGCGCCTTGAGCCTTGAGCTCACGGCCACGGTGGGGGAACGCGCTCCTCGGACCACCGTCCCAGTTCGGCAAAGGTACCACAACGCACCCCTCCCTTTCAAGCACCACAGGAACCTGACATCCCCGAGCCCGCCTTTTTGAGAATTCTACAATTGAGGAGCTCCAGGACATTGCCACTGGCGCAAACACGCATCCTCGACCGCTTCGCTGCGCCACTCCCGCGAGGGCGAGGCACCGGGGCCGGGCCGCCGCCGGCCTGCACTGCACCCCAACTTAACCACATTTTTCAACTTCCCGGCCCAGATGAGTTGGAAGTCAGCAGACTGCGAGTGGGTAGAAGCGGCAGGGGGTGGGGTGGATGAGGGGGAGGGGTGAGAGTAATATTCAAGATCAAATCAACTTGCCCTTCCGCGCGCTCGGCGGCGATGGTCTCCTTCCTTTTCTTTTTGCTAATTCCCTGCCGCCTTTGCGATACGAATCGGGCGCGAGGCGGTCCAAACTCGCCGAGTCAACTTAAGAAAGTTAAGAGGAAGAAAGGGAGACCATGTGGCGAGGTCGGGGGGCAGGGAAACAGGAGATGAGGAACCGCACTGCGACGCGGTCCACTCGCAATCCGGCCCTTAAAGCCTCTTTCATCGCGTGCTGTCGGCTCGGACTGGGTAATGGGATTTCGCCGTTCCAAGACGGGGGCGGACACTGGAGCAGGGAGAGGGGGTGGGGGGAGCGCGCGAACGTGGGGAACGGCAGAGTGTGAGTAAGAGAGTGCGCCGCAGAGTGTGAGGGAGCTGCACTGCAGGCCGCCTGAGGGGTAGGCCGGTCCGGCGCGGGCTTGAGTGGCGGGTCGGCCTATGCCGCCTCCCGCAGGCTGACGCGCTTGGCTGCTGGCTCACCGCTTGCACTGCAGTCGTCACCAGAGCACATCGACAGACGGCGTCTGCTTTATGACTTTTGATGGCGGGACTTTTCGCTTTCCGCACGTGGATCGAGTTTTTAATTTGGACGCGTTTGGTCGCACCACGCAGGTTTTTATTTGTTTTTGTAATTTTGTGAGCGGCAGCGAGTCGCTCGTTTGTGCGGGTCGCTTTTGTGAGCGACACACACGCACGCTTCTTTTTCTCCGTCAATTAACCAGTGAGACATGCGAACTAAACGAAAAGGGACGATACGATGTAGTAATTAATGAATACAAATTAATTAATTGATAAATAAATAAATAAATAAATAAATAAATAAATAAATAAATAAATAAATAAATAAATAAATTAATTAATTGCGGTCCGGCGCGGGCTGCTTTGGTCGCGAGTCCGCGAAAGCGTTCAATTAGCGCGGCAACCCATGCGAGGCAGGCTGGTCGCGCCCAGACGGCGAATGAGGTCAAGTAAACGGGACTCCAGCCAATCAGAGAACGGCTCGCCCCTTTGACACGGCCTGCCTGTTGGACTGCAGAGAGACTCGCGGCCCACAAGTGGGAGTGGTGGAGCTTATTTTTCTGTGCTTTTCCTCACGTCCCACCTGCGACAGGCGCGGACAGGAACGACAACGCAGAGAGAATGCCGAGGCCCCTCACAACGGTGGCCTCCGCTGCCGCGGGCTGCGCTGCCCGGAGCGATCCGGGTCCGACTGCGCGTCCCGAACTTGGAGGAGCGGCCTCCACTCCGCTCCACTGCACTCCGGCAGAGGCCATACCGAGACGACTCTGACGGGGAAATGCGTGGGTCGCTCGAGCGTTTCATCGGATCAAGTGTCGCGGAGTTTGACAATCAGCGCCCTCGGGCCGGGGACGGATGGCCTCGGCCGGCCGGCGTCATCATCCCGGATCCGCCACCCGGGCAGAGCCCTTCGCAGGGCCGGCAGGTGGGAGCGGCCGGGACGGCCTTGCGGGCAGGCGGCACTGCCGCTCTTGGCTCGCGGCGAGGACTTGCAGGCGGGGGTTGCGGTGTAGCCGCGGGCACACTACAAACTCACATCGATGCAAAACGGGCGGCAGGGCGGTCGGTTACACCTCTAATCTAAACTTTTAATTGGGGGATGGCAACGCTGCCAAGCGCAGCCCCGCCCGCTACTCCGGGGCAAAAAGCAGCCGTGCGAAACCCGGGGAGCGGCATCGTCGCGGCGAGGAACGAGACGTCGCGGCGGAGGGCAGGAAGAGGAAACGACATTCACTCCGCGGAGATTCGACGCAATGCAATCGCCGTTTGAACATGAGTCATCCGACATGCGCGCGATCATCCAAGCGGTTTCCCGACGAAGGGAGACGGAAGGCGGAGGGAGGGGGAGCACTCTCCGACTCGTACTGAGGTTTTCTTTACAAACGTATAGACGTCTGTGCACACTTATGAGCATGTTAACATCATTATTTGTTTTATAAACCATGTTATCAATTTCGAATTGACAAATCTGTTACTAAGCGTCTTAACGAAATTCTATCAATGGGCACAAACGTTAAT
>CM060086.1:20475570-20555063 GCA_030522485.1 Stenchaetothrips biformis | reverse complement strand
ATTACTGTATTTCATTATTCTAAACCAAAACCGGATCCCAAAGAAGAAACGATATCAAAAGGACAGGAGTGTATCCTACTTGCTGATTAGCACCAGTAAATGGAACTGCTAACTTAACATGACAAAAGTGTTACCTAAAAACAGCATGACACGGAAGTCTTGCGTAAGCACACTGATGCTCTCTAAGTCTTGCCGCTTTTTGGCGATACTTGCTGTCATGCAGCTTTGGCGAGTTCTGTCCGTAGCAATTAACCGTCCAGGTAGCTGTTTAATGTTTCGCCCCTAAGGCATTCTTGTTTCGGTTCGGTTTGTTTAGATTGAACAACGATATGACGTAATTCCAGGAAAATATGCCAATCCCAACGATGGGTGCTGAGAGTTCGTTCAAATTAGTCAGTCAGGAGAGAGAAACAGGCAAAATAAACAACCAGCCTGTATGCATATAGACGACTTGAGCTCGGCCAAAGAGGAGGAAAAAAAGATCTTTACGAACATGGCGGACGGCCGTTGTCGGCCGCTAGGACCAATCAGGGACCTTCCGCCACGTTCGTGAAGATTCTTCTTCTTCCTTTCTTCTTATTTCGCCTAGCTCAAGTCGTCTATTGGCTGAATAAGCACATAAGGCAACACCACCTATGAATTAACAAACCCTCTTTTTCAATAATTTTTTTGTTCGAAAATATTCAAGATTATGAAAGCAATTGATGATTTTACACAGGAAGCGTAAATTTAAAAGCGTAAGTATTTTTTTGCCAAGCCAAGTGGCAAAACAAATAAACAATATCACTGCCCGCCTCCTAACAATTGATAGCAAAGCCAATTTTCAACCAATTATATTCTTAAATGCTTAGATATCACACAAATTTTATGTTAACTCTTTGGGCCACGATTGATTTTTTCAGATTGCAATAATACAAAGTAGATATGTACATATTAGCTGAGTCACGTCTTCTATAATTGAAAATAACAGCAAAGTAAATTAACTTCCTTTCTAAAGTGATCTCTTAAGAGTCATGCTTTATCGCTCAGAAGAATAATACTGTCGTTAACACAATGAGCCAATTCCTGCTCCACACGAATATTTTGAACTTTCCACATGGCATGTTAATATCATAAAATGTGAAAGTGTCGAATATAGATTACAAAATTAATATTCTATTATTTACATATGCCATGATTTACTTTAATAGAGGCTCCAAATAAACCATTATAATGATTTTTAATTTGCAAAGTACTGTAGGAGGGTGCCATGGCATCCTGCACCACACCAAATACACGTGCTTCCAATAAATAACTACCTGTCTTAATGGCACTCTCATCGACGAAAGCGATCAATACTCATAGCAGCAGTGGAATGTAACCGACTTATCCCCAAATAGAACACACTATATAAGGTAATCCTTGAACTAAACTATAACCGATCAAAAAGTACACCGTATAATACGACAGGGAGATGCATACACATTCCCCTCTGACTTCACGAACGAATAGACTGGTCAACAACACCAATCAAAATATTTCCATCAGATGAAATCATCAAAGTGTATTGTACGCTGCTCACTCGCGTTAAGGACACAATTTCGTGTAGTGATTGTGAACTTACGTCGGTATCGATCGCCATACACTTAGAGGTAGCGATTATTTCAAAACAAAACGTGAGTATACTCATGTCCATCATATCATAATTTCGGCTGGGTTGTTTCTATTCATCTGAGATGCATCCTTACAGTATTGTCATGAAGTATAACAGTCGAAGAGGAACAAGGCGATAATATATCAGCTCGACTCAGGTTCCAAGGTAATTCTCATAACAATCACACAGGAATGTTTACAAACCTATTTGACGTAGTACACGTTTTCGGAACGTGACTCCTGAATACGGAACATTCCTACATTATAAGATTATAAGTGCAGTCGAAGGGCATGTGCATCAATGGCACTCTCCCTCTCTACTGACTAGTCTAGTTATAATTTAACAAATGCAAACCTCTTTCCTCAAACCTTTATGAGAAAACGGGGTCAGTAAATCGGGTGCATCGACACATTATTAAATATTCCCTTACATATTAATATTTCATCGAACCGCTCGAGTATGGCCAAATGGAATACATGGCCCCTTGCACGGCCCACAATCTGCAAATACTTGAAGAATCACGACTAAAATTCATATAGAGATAATGAATGAAGTCATCAGGCCGATACCCGCGGTGTTGACAGAAAGAGGAAGCCCGACTCTAAAGGGATTTCAACTTAAGATCACCCACCCACAGACAAATCTCGTCTCAATTACAGAATTCTGTGAGTAAATGAGATGCCGAAAACAATATGACTAGAATACACCTCGCGCATAGCGCACGTCCCGAACTTTCCAGGAACGTCTAACTCGAGGTCGCAAAACAAGGAACAACTAAACCCCTTAAAAAATTAAAAATGGATCACATTTTTTCCCACGTGACTGTAACTTGGTCATAGAAACCCTCACCAGGAGTTCCCACCATAAATCGTTCAACATCGTGAGAGCCACCTAAAAGCACAGAACGACACCCGCCTAAAAACGTGACTGAAATCATTATCTCAACGTTTAAGGGGTTTATTGATATTTATGATATCATTCTCCTGGCCGCCTGCGTCGCTTACACTGGGGTGCCAAAGTCGGGGTCACCCAAATTGTCCAAGATGACTGCGTCGCTAGGGACGAACCTCCCTTGGAAATACATGGAGTCGGGGGAGCTGACGGCGCCGTCCGACGGCGGTGCCTTCCTGGAGGAGCGCTTGGACCGCCGCCGGGCCTGCTTTGGCTTGTGGCTGTACACGCTGCCGGGCAGGCTGCCGTACGCACTCGTGCTGCCGGACAAGCTGCCGCCGGACGCCGTGATCGCCACGCCCGAGTCAGACATCTTCTCGCTCTGCGACTCATCGGAGATGGGCTTGCGGAAACGGTAGATCTCCTGGGTTCCGTCCTCGCAGCTCGCCGCGAAGGACTCGTCATCCAGCGTGGTGAACCGCTGCCGCCGCCCGGATTGGCCGCCCTGCTGAGGGTGGAGGTACGTGTGGTCGTGGAGGGCGCGGGTGTGATGGTCGCGCGACGCCCGAAGAGCGTAGCCCGGGTGGGTGCGCAGGCGCCGCTCTGGCGACACCGGCGTGGAGGTGGCGGGCGAGGCCGAGGGCGACACGGAAGCCGACACGGAGGGCGACGGGCTGCTGAGAGGTGACGCCGAGGTAAGCGTCCTGAGGATGCGCTGGATGGCCGACACGCTATCCGAGTCCTCGGCGCGCTCCACGGGGGCCGCGCTGGGCTCGGGACTGGGCCCGGGGCTCTCGGCCGGCGTGGGGTCCACGGGCGGCGGCTCGCTGGATGGCGACGCGGGGCCCTCTGCGGGCACGTCCTCCGCGAGGCTTGCCAGGCCGGACTCGGCCTCGGGGCTGGGCGCGGGGCTGGGTGCGGGGCTGGGCGCGGGGCTGGGCGCGGGGCTGGGTGACCGGACGGGCACCTCCACTGCGATGGTGGACAGCTTGCCGTGGGACTGCGGGGCGTGGTCGGGGCTGGCGGCACTGACGGGGAAGCACACCTCGGAGGCATTCCTGCAACAGGTCGCTCGGTTGAGACACTGCACCCTGGCGGGCTGCTGGGTACATAATCTCGCTTTCACACTGTACCTGCTATCCGGAGTCCGCGGGGCAGTGGGCGTGGGGATGACTGCGTCACTGTCAGCATTGTCGAGGTAGCCGTTGTACAAGTTGATGTTTTCGCCTGGAGCGAGCACCTCCTCGTCGAAGAAGCGGTACCTGCGCAACATGCAGCTTCACAAACTGGTCCCTACAACCAACCTGGTACCCAACGACAGCAGCGCATCTTTGCGGTCGCGGACCGTACCTGAAGTTCTCCAGGTCACCGCTGATGGAGTTGTCGTCCTCACTGTCTTCCGCCGAGGCCAGGAACTGCACCTCCAGGACCACGTCGCCGGGGTGTGCGCTGAGCAGCGCCACGGCCTCCTTGTGGCCGGCCTGCCGCAAGTCCACCCGGTTGACGGCCAGGATGGCGTCGCCCACGTACAGCTGGCTGGTCCGCGCGGCGGGGCCGTCCGCCTCGAGCTCCGAGATGAGGATGGGGACTCCGTGCTCGCGGCCCCCCTGCGGCAACAAGGTCCGTTGTAGGCCCGCGTCTGGGATCGAGTCTGCAGCCGAGGCTCGAGACAGGGTCTCTTGCAACCAAGTCAGAGACCGAGTCTGTGGCCCGCTCGTGACTCACCGTCACAGACATCCCCAGGCCCTCCCCCGGCTGCCGCGACACCGTCACGGTGCGGATGACGGGCTGGTCGCGCAGCGCCGCCGTCCCTTCCTGCGGCTCCAAAGCGGCCGCCGCCTCGCCGTTGACGATCACCGCGCTCAGGGTGTTCATGTTGTTACTCATGTTGTTGTTGATTGTGTTAATGGTGTTATTGATGTTGTTGTTGTGGCTGCTGACGCGCTGCTGCTGCTGGTAAGACGAGTTGATCCGGCAAGCACGAACCACCTGGACACAAATGGAAACCGTTACGTACAGGACGGTACAGGTACAGCAAATGGCTGAC
The DNA here is from genome assembly GCA_030522485.1 of Stenchaetothrips biformis. Classification (NCBI taxonomy): domain Eukaryota; kingdom Metazoa; phylum Arthropoda; class Insecta; order Thysanoptera; family Thripidae; genus Stenchaetothrips; species Stenchaetothrips biformis. Next base: position 20,550,492 of record CM060086.1, on the reverse strand, counting down.
GCGCCCGTCCGGTCCTCCCTCACCGTCTTGTGGCGCTGCAGCAGGATCTCCGCCTCGAGCTGCCGCCACAACTTGTTGCGGATGTCGGTCTTCATGTCGCGGCCGAAGAGCTGCAGCTGCTGGATGCGGCCGGCCAGCTCCTTGTCGAGGTACTTGGCGGCGAGGCGCGCCCCCGTCACCTCGCTCTGCAGGGCCACCAGCGAGTTGCGCAGCGCGGCGTTCTCGCGGTGCAGCTGCTCGCGCTCTGCCTGCAGCGCCGCCGCCGCATCGCCCGCCACTGCAACCAGGGCCAAGTCTAGTCGGGTGTTTGCTGTGTCGGCAGCGTGGCTGTGGGCCCGGCGAAGCCCGGCGGCCTGGCCCATTACGTACCTTTGATGTGGTGACGGGGGGACCGCTCCAGCTCCCGGTCCAGCTCCCCCTGCAGCCGGCTCAGGATGCGCTGCTGCTGCTGCTGCTGCGCGGGCTGCTGCAGCTGCGGCTGCTGCAACTGCGCGGCGTGGAGCTGTAGCAGCAGCACGTGAAGTTCGTCCTCCAGCGCCTGGCGCGTCGCTCGCGCCTCCACAAGCTCGGCGCGGACATTCACCAGCTCCGCCTGCAACAGCAGAGGTTCGAGCGCCGTCAGCGCCGGCCGGTCTTCCTCGTGGCGTGCACTCACTTTGAATTCGTTGCAAGCCACTGCAACTCGCAGACGACAACAAACGAGTGTGCATTCCAAAATTAGCGACGCCGCGTTATCTCTAGCCGGCGTCACCATCAAAGCCCCCTCACCGCCCCGCCCCGCCTTGGGAGCAGATAACGCAGCCTCACCGATACGGCGGCCCGACCCTGCACCGCGCTGCACCGACACGCACTGCGGCTCGCCGGGCCAGCTGGACCTGGCCGCCGTCCTAAACCATGACCACGCCCACCGCGTCGAGGGGCCGCCGCGCCGCCGCGCCGCTGGGCCTGGACCACTTCACTCCGTCTCTTTTTGATGGGCAAGTGGTGCGGCCGACGCGGCCGGCGCGGCGCGGCCAAGGCGGAGGGGCAGAAGTGGCCTCTGTGCCGCCGGGCTGCGCGCGGGGCTGCGGCCGGGACGGCTGCTCCCTGCTCCCCTCTCCCCCCCGGCCGTCCGGTGCCGTCCCGTGTCCGCGTCCCTCCGCCTCAGTCTGTTCCCTTCCGCCGCCAGCGCGTCAGCGATGATACAGCCGGGCGCGCAGCCGGGCCGCGTGCGCTCCCCCGGGCCACCCGGGCCGCGACGCACGCAGCGCGCGCGCGAGAGTGGCATGCCGAGACTTGAGACGGGCGAGGCGGCCGAGCCGGGCAACAGGTGGGTGCACTACGTGTTGGGCGAGTCCCTCGTCGTGGATGGGCGACTATCGCGCATCTCGCCCCGGCGGAGTGAGCGCGCGGGCAACGCGCAGCAGCACAGCATTGCGCCGGTGGGTTCGCCCCGCAGATAACGTGCAGGCCCCTGCCTTCCTCTGCCCCGTTCCCTCATCCGCCGACGTCGCGGACACCGTGGACATGGAGAACGCAACGCCGACCTCGTCCTCGGCGTAGTTGTCCGCCGCCGACACCTGCCGCCGCGTCGCCAAGGGTCATTAACCCAATAAGGAGGCTTCTGCGTGCAGCTTCAATTAGTGGAGTGGCTGCCGCCGCTCGGCTCCAGCCCCGCCCAGCCTCAGCGCCAAGTGACACGACGGCTCAATCCTATTGAGGTCCTCGCGGCGTGGCCGCGGCCGCCAAGCGAATGCGTTGCTGTTGATTGGTTCGTTTAGCGCCCAGCGCCGCCGGCCGCCGCGGACCAGAAACTGACCAGAAACCGACGCGCGCTTACCCGTGCGGGGGCTGGAGCAGCTGAACGTGTTAAAAAGAGATATGATGAGCGGAGCGAGCGCTATAGCGGCTCGGTGTCAGTGTGCTCTAGTTTCGACTGCACCGCGTTTATGGGCGGAGGGTTCTAAACGCTCCGAAACCACAGTCACGACCCTCGCCCACGCCCGTACCCGCGCCGTCCAGCGGGTCGAGCACCTCGACCGCCAGAGCAGGGAACATGCGCGAGGGGAAGGGGGAATGTGCGGCGGGGGCTGCCAGTAAATGAAAAGAGAGGAGGGGAGGGTCAAGTGGCAAGCCGTGTTTGATTTGATGCGCTAAGTCCCCCGCCCACCTCGCCGAGCACGGATGTAGCGGAAGGGTGCCTCCCCTCGTGCATTTCCGCCAACGCAAAGTAGTGAGTCATCGGGGAGGGGAGCGGCGGCGCACAAGGCCGCCGATCAACAAGGCGGGCCGAATGGCCGAACACAAACAAAGCAAGACTGCGCGGTTAACGCCATCCCTTCATACAGGTTCGGGTCGAGGCCGCCGCCCCTCTGGCCCCCGGATGGCGGCGGGGCGTCCGGCCCGGAATCCCGGGAGGACGCCTGCTGCGGAGCCACCACCAGCGTCAGGGCCATCGTCAGCGGGGCGCGCATGACCGGCACGGCGCCGTGCTCCAGGCCGAGAGCGCCGCCCTCGTCGCACTGGGGGTGGCACCTGGCGTGGCGCCTGGCGTGGCCCGCCGTGCTGCTGCTCGTCGGCCGGGTGCTTCCCACCGGCGCCGTCCCCGCCGTCCCCGCCCCCGGGGTCGGGGCGTCGTCGGCCACCGTCCCGCCGCTGCCTCCCTTCTCGCAGCCGCCGCTGCCGCCGCACACGGCCGCCTACCGCCAGAGCAGCTCACAGGTGAGTCGACCACCGAGGCCCCTGGTGCCCGCCTGGCACGGTCCGCGGCACGGTCCGCCGGCAACCAGGAAACGTGAAAACAGGCGTCTACGGATGGCGTCGCAGGCCCGCGTGGTCCGCGCGCCCCGGCCATAAACTGGTGCAGACACTGGCCGCCATGCTGCGCCATGTGGCCCCTCCTTCCTCCTTGCAGGCCTGCATGTGCTGATCCACTACACAACACTGTATACGCCGCCACAACGCGTTTTATTTTTGTTCCCAAGGTGGAGGGGGTAACGGCACGGCCCGGCGCGGCCCGGCGCGGCCTGGGTGGGGGTGGTGGGGTCATCCCCATCTGCCCTGCATAAATGACACGAGCTTTTGTGACAAGCCGCGGCGCGGACGCGCCAGGACGGGCCGGGGGAGGGGGCGGTGGACGGGGACCACACAGACACGACACACTCACCCATCAAGTGGGACTAAGAGCCAAAAGTGTGATGTGTTTTGAGAGCCTGGCGACCCTGGTGACCGACAAGCTGGAGAAGATGGACGACCGACTGGACAGGCTAGACGTGCGGCTCGACAAGCTGGACACGAGGCTAGACAAGCTGGACGAGAAGCTGCGCGTGGTGGACACCATGTGGGACACGCGCTACCGCCTGGACACGCTGGACCGGCGCCTGGGCGACCTGGACAGCAAGGTGGAGAGGAGGATGAGCGAGCTGGACTCGACGCTGGAGCGGCGCTTCGACAAGCTGACTGAGGTAAGCACGGCGAGGCGAAGGCTTCCATCCTTCTCCCTGAGGCCACCTGACCTATTTCCCCTGTCCAAAGTCGGTGGCGTCCCACGACCACAAAGACAGCAGCGCCAAGGACCAGCTGGTGCGCAAGGTGGACAACGTGTACGAGCGCATCATCTACATGGAGAACAACAGCATCAACAAGATCCAGGTAGGTGCATGCTGGCCGTGCGGTTAGAGGCTGTACGAAGCGTGTCTTAACGAGATCATGCAGGTGACGGCGTCCTCCATCCTGGACAAGGCGCAGTCCTCGTCCGCAGAGCTGCATCGCGTCGTGGAGCAGGCCGAGCAGGCCGTCGGCCAGGCGGTGGGCCAGATCCGCGCCGAGCTGCGGGCGGGCTTGGCCGCAGTGCATGCCCAGGTCAACGCCACGCACGACCACGTCCTGGTTGGTACTGTCTTACTGTGTCCAGTACCACGCGGCAGAGAGCTAGTGAGAGCGACACCTCAGTCTGCGCCCACAGAATGCCACCTCGGCCGTGGCCATGCAGGCCTCCCAGGAGGACGACGAGTCCGAGCGGCGCGTCTGCGTCGATGCCGGCGAAACGACCACCAAGACCATTAAGCAGCACATCGACGTCAAGGCGGACCTCATGTCAAGCAAGGTACAGCCCTGCCTGTCCATGGCGCGTAACCGCCTCGACCCTCCTGCACTCATTCAGTCTCTCTGCCTCCAGGTGAGCAATCTGTACAACGACATGTGGCGGCGCGTCAACACCCTCGAGTCCACCGTCAAGAGCATCGTGTCGCTGAGCAACGCGACGAGGCGCGACGTGCAGGCGCTCAGCGTGGCCGTGGCGGGCGTGCAGCACGGCAGCAGAGGGTACCCTCGCCAGCCGGCGCTCGAACCAGGTGAGCCGCCACCCTGGCCTCCCTCCCATGCCTGCGTGGCCGCCCCCTGACCGTCCCCGCGTGCTGCAGGTAACCTCGAGTACGCCCTCAACCTGCACCACACGGCGCTGGAGCGGCAGCTTCGGGAGCTGCGGGACACGCTGCTGGACGAGCTGCGCAACGTGCAGCAGGTGCAGGACACGTTCCTCAGCACGTGCAACCGGCTCAACGACAAGGACCACAGCATGGACGAGAAGCTGGGCCGCGTGCTCGGGCACCACACGGAGTACCTGCTGCAGCACCGCAACGTGCTGGCCGAGGTCAAGCGGCAGCTCAAGACCCACAGCACCGTGGCCGGCCGCGCCGCCAGCAACGCCACGGAGGGCATCAAGGTGAGTGGGCACTGTCCGGCAGCGTCGCAGCCGCAGCGTCGTGCGACAGCCGAAATGACTCGCCTTCCTAACTCGCAGCGGCTGGAGGCTGCGGTCCGCGCGCTGACGGAGCACGGCCGGCAAGAGGTCGGGCGGATGGAGCTGGCGCTGGAGCGGGTGGACAACGTATCCGTGGCGATGCAGGTGAGCACTGGGCTCAAGTCAAGTCAAGGGGAGCGCCTGGCGGGTAGGCACCAGCGGCGCACGCGAGCGCGCCAGACCCGCGGCGGCCTACCTGCCAGGCGCCTCGCCAGACGCTGTGGTAACGGCGGTGTTCTCATCTTGTCCATTCAGAGTGCGAGTGACAGGATGTTGGCGTGCGGCGGCTCTGTGGGCGCTGGGCCGGGCGTCGGGCTCGGGGCGGGCGCGGGCCTGGCCGAGGAGGAGGCTGCCTGGTCCGCACTTCTGCAGCACAACGAGTCATTGGTCGCGGGGGCCCACGCTCAGCCCGGCATAGCCACGACCACCAGCACGCCCAGCTCCACCGGCACCATGGCTCCCAGCGTGGACGGCGCGGACCTCGCCCTGGTGGACAGCAACGGCCTCCAGCGGCCGCCGCCGAAGGAGCCTCCCAGCGGCCTGGGCCAGGGCCAGGGCCACGGCCAGGTGCCGCAGGAGGGGGCGGCCGGCAACGGACTGCACCGGGAACAGCGGAGGGGCGCCGTCGAGCAGCAGTTCCACTCGACGGACAGCAGTCAGGACAGCGTGACGGACCTGAGCTCGGTGGACGAGGACGACTACGCCGAGACGGACGATGACGAGGCGGACTTGCTGGATTAGACTCGATAGCAGCATGGTGCGGTTGGGCTGGCTGACAACACTTCGAACGTGCGTTGATGATGTTGCCCTGTGCCGTAAACTGGAGGGATGCGCCGTTTTACCGAGACGGTCGTCGTCGTACCAAAACCAATCTTTACTTTGAGTAACAGTGAAAATGTGCCTTCATTGCTGAAAGAAATGTGTTTATTTTGGTGAACATATCTCATTAATTATTTTTTTTAGGGCAATTATTTCTGATTTCACATGTAAGTAGGATATTTAAAATGTATGTTAAGAATACAACCATCTACTTCACTGAAATATGGGTGAAAATCATATTCCAATAAATTTATGAAATAAAAAGTAAGCTTTGATACAGAACAGACTTTAATAGGTGTTCAAGACTTCCCAAACAATCAGACACTCTAGCATCAGCATGTGACTGGATGAGAGAATAATGAACACCGAAATACACTAGCAGTAACTTTATAGTAGCATCTGGTCAGAACTCTTCAGACGAGAAATTAAGAAATTTGCTCACCAAGTACATTTGGAATAAGAAAATGTAATGAGATAAAGGTTTGTCCGCAACTCACCTCGATTTTTGCACTATTCTGGAAGACAGTTTGAGCCTTGTGAGTAAGTTGTGCAAAACATGAACTGAGAGTAGCCATTTTCTGTCTTGCTGGATACACTAACTCTAATTCTTCACTTTCCATATCACCTGTAAAAGAGATATCTCTGAATCAATTGGCCGAAGTACCATATTGAGTGAAATTGAGTGAATTAGCAGGTTCAATGAAAGCCAATAAAGGGGAAGTATGGGTGTGTACATGCTAAATTAAATGATATGTGCAATGAATTAATGACACACCTTGTACCTACAACAAGCTGATTTCTAAAGAAACTATGGTTGTCTAGTCAATCAAAAGAATATTTTTGATATTTCTACACGAATGGGACGAAAAAGTTCGGGAATTCCAGAGGGAAGTGACTTCGAGGTTAATGTCACGTCACAACATAGGGCCTTTATTTCGATGATTACAAAAAAAACGTTTTGACATGCTCACATCCTCCACATGGGTTAATAAGTCACTCCTCAGCGTTAGATGAGAAAATTGCGCATTCCTTTCAAAGCCTCGCAGGGATTCGTGGTTTGTTTATACATTTTGACAGAAGCAGAAAGGTGGCAGACGAAATTTTCTGAGGTATTGGGACCGGGTTCAACGTGAGATAACTGCCTCCGCTCCTGTGCACAGGTGCTATTCAATTAAAGAAAATAAAGCGGTAAAGTCAAACTCACCTATGAGCAATTCTAGATCAACATAAGCTTTGTCAAATTCTTTTTCTAATAAATCTAACCACCGAAAACTAACTCCGATGGCTGCCATTTTGACGTGAACAACCTGACTGACGGGTCTGTTCCTAATGCACGTTCGCTTTGGTGCATGGTTGGCAATGCAAAGGCCACTTTGTTGATGAAAAATGTCAAAAAGGGCTTCGACTTGAGCTAAATATTTTCGATCAATAGTAATATTGAGAATTGATTGTAAAAAGAAAGCCTTTTTTAACACTAAAGAGACTTTTGTCGTGAGCTGGTCAGAGTTTTGACATTTTGGTCATATCTGACAGTTGGCAACAGAGGTACTCTGTTTCTCTTCTGCTATTTTATCAACAAGCAACAAGCATGGCTGACTCTGTGTCCGTTGGTAGTGATGTTCCTGAAAATATATCGATTGAAACACTAAATGCTGAGCTTGAAGAGGTAAAGGTGTCTTTGAAACTTATAGCATCTCATTAAATACTCAGCACTCTTCTAAGTAGTTTTTCGGGCCGAAAATGTTCAAAAGCCGCTACCTCTGACAGTTTGTCATTGTACACTCTTTCTTTTTAATTTCTCAAAAGTAAACAAAGAATGTCTGAAATTTTACATATTTATTCTATCAAATGTACAATGTGCTTACAGCCCGGTCATCATATTGTCACAGCCCAAACTGTCGCCCGTAATCATGTACCTCAATGTGCGAGGTTATATTCTTCCGCCCACTTCTTGCTTGTCATTTTGCGTATTTTTATTCGGCAGCTCGACGACACTGAATATGATATTCCGCCTGTTGAACAAACGCCAACGCTGGAAAGTATTCTGAATGATGTTGATGATAGGGGGTCTATTAGCGAAGATGAGGTATCAGGAAACCACTTCATTCATCCAGGAGAGGTATAGAAAGTCAAGAAGTCATTCTAAAACGTCCTTGTTCTTAAGATTGATTGATTATTGTTTTCATGTCGCTTGTTTTTATGTCTCTTGCTCAGGCATTTGAAACTTGGTCAATGGGAAGTGTAGGAGGCCGAAGTAGAAGCTCGTCTGAGCGTCGAAGCACAACAAGATCTACCACCTCTAGAACTACCAGCAATGCAACTGTCCTCAAAGCTGGATCAATACTTCGTCATGTGATTTTGAAGGCTATATCATCTCAAGTAGCCTCAGCAAGCGTAAGTAACTGTACTCTTTATCTTCAATGAATAGTTATTTATTTTGTGCGTTTCTTATTTTTCATATATTTTCAGGAACGTGTTGATGCAGGCTTACCTACTTGCATAGCAGTTCAAATTATGGTCGCAGTAGGAACCTCTCATGGCTTAGTTCTAGTGTTTGATTCCTCTCAAACTCTGAGATCATGTCTGGATAGTCAGGACAAGGATCAAGGCTCTGTAAGATTTGCTTGAAAACTAAGAACACTAATCCAAGAATGATAATCACCATATTGTTTCTCTATTATAAAAGGCTAGCAGTCATTTATTTTCTCGACTTTTTTTTCAGGTTTCTGCCCTTTGCTTTAATTATGATGCCACCCGACTACTTGTTGGTTATGCCAGAGGTCACATCCTCATGTATGATGTGAAGAATGGGAAACTTTTACGTACTATGACGGATGTTCATGCTCCAGGAACAGCTGTGCTTCATGTTAAGGTGATATATTTGTCTTGTTCTTTTTGTAATTATCTTATCTTACCATTTTATAAGACAGCTTCTATTTTTTATTTTCTCTTTTTCATTTAGTTCACCGACAATCCTAATTTGGCTCTCTGCAGTGATAGTGGAGGATCAGTATTTGAACTTACATTTAAACGTACTATGGGTGTTCGAGGGTGCTCTTCAAAATGTTTATTCTCTGGCAGCAGAGGAGAAGTTTGCAGCATTGAACCTCTATTGCTGGAATCAGTACCAGCACACCCACTCCATGGAACGGTTCTTGTAGCAATGGCCACTCTCTCAAAGGTGATAAGGAATTTAAAAAAAAAAAAAATACTTTTGTTTTGCTCTCTTACTCAGAAATGTTGCCTCTTGCAGATTATTGTTGTCAGTATCCGACCCAGAATGAAGGTCTTGTTCACCTTTCCACTTATAGCTCACCCAGCCACATTGCCCTTAATATCATGGCAGTTCGTAATAATTCAGGTTGGTGAGCAATCAAAAGTTGTTGACCCTGTTCTTGCGTTTGCCAGAGAATCTACCATTCACTTTTACCAGGTTAGAATATATCCAAAAAAAGAAAAAAAAAAAAAAAAAAAGAATGTTTTTCTTTCTCTACTCAGAAGTTTTATTTTTAAAATTCTTGTCTTGTCCTCAGGTCACATTGGATATGTCTAGTAAAATTAGATTGATCCCTCTTCAGAAGATGTGTGTCCCTTATCTATTGTTGTCTTTGCACTGGTTAAACCCAAGGACCCTGGCCACTGTAGATACACTAGAACAGGTTCACCTCATAGATGTTCGATCTCAGGTTGAACTAGAAGTTGTTGATGTTTCTAGTGCCGGTTTAGTTTATGGTTCAAGTCACTTTAAAGGCCTATCTACTGGTGGAAACGTCAGTAAAGCACTGGTAAGGCATCTGTGCAGTTGCTCCTTGTGTTTTTACAAAGTCAAAGTTAACCCATTATGAAAGATCTTGATCTATTTTGTCTTGATCACATCTTTGTCTCTCTAGGCTCTTGCAGGTGAAAGGGCATGTTATAATTCTTTGCTGAGCTTTGGAAATCAAATGATAGTATTAGGAACCAAGGGTCTTCATGTGTTGGGGATTCGGACCTGGAAGGAACGGTTAGACCACCTAATGCGCCAGGTAAATTCTGTAGTTGTTTGTATTGCTTTCTATACGTAAATTAATTTTATGTGATTTATATTTTTCTTCTACTTCCTTTGCAGAAACATTATTTAGATGCTCTGGCTTTAGCATTGGCTTTTTATCAAGATAGGGCAAAAGCTGTAGTAGGCTTGAGAGGACCTAAGGGAAAGCGCAAGATGCTCACTCGGGATAAGGTATGAACCTTGTTCCCATTTTAAATACATCTATCTTAGCGGAGAAAAATTATTATCTTATGATTTTTGTTTATTTTCCAGGCTTTAGATATCCTCCATAAATATATTGATGAAGGAATATGTCAGGCTGCTGCTGCTACAGAACAGCTCTATCGAGAGTCTGTACCTGTATGTATGCAGTATAGTATTGAATTGAATGAACTGTAAGTTTATCATCCTTTCCTCAGGGTTAAAACCCTTGTCCTGTGTGTGCTTTAGACCTGAAAGAGAATGAAAATTATTCCTTTGAATCTGTTTCAGTGATATATTATATAACAAGTTGTGGGAAGTTGTGTCTATTTACCCTGTGTCCAAAGCAGTTTACCTGGAAGCTCTGGAACCACATCTTCTTAATGAGCAACTTGCTAGTATTCCCCCAGTCATAGTTCAAGAATTTGTTCAACATTATTGCAACAACAAGAAGTTCCTGGTAGGCAGATGGAATCTTTGAAAACGTTTTTATTTGTTGTTTTGTTTTACATCTTCATTTTTCCTTTCTATTTTGTTTGTTAAAGGCACTTGAAGCTTGTGTTGTGCGTATTCCAGTAACATCTCTTGACTTCCATCAAGTGATGTCTATATGTTGGGAGCATGGATTATATGATGCCATAATTCATCTGTATACTAGAGGAATGCTAGATTATGTTAGTCCACTGCAAGAACTTTTACAAGTTTTACAAAATGCTATTGCCAGTGGTAAGAAACCAAAAATTTGTATTTTTTAATACATTAATAGATGATGACGACAAAAAAAACCTGTTCATTGTTGTTGTTGTCTTTCTCAGGCAAGCAATTGTCAAATCATCAAATAACTTTAGGAAACAAACTGCTAGTTTACACAAGCTGCTGCTTGGCAGGCAGGGGCTATCCTTATGGTGATGTCCCTCAAGAATTGGTGCAGGATGTGAAGCAAAGAGTATTTCAATGTGTAACGTGTCAGCATAGTCTGAATGCCAAAGATTCTGAAAGAGCATATCCCTACTTAAGGTGACACATTTGTTAAAAGTTTTTTCTTTTATTGGAACTGCCACAAATTTTTAACAAATTTTTATTATTATGTTATTTAGAGCGTTCTTGCAGTTTGACACAAGAGAGTTTTTGAATGTATTGGCACTGGCTTTTGAGGAGCCGGAGTTTACCTCTGAGCTTGGTTTGAGACGAAGACAGTTGGTTGTTGACATCCTCTTGCATTTGGTAGTGCAAGAGGAAGGCTTCACAGTATGTACTGAACAAATATTTTTCGCCATGTCCTGTTTTTTCGCTTTATCTAGCTGTGTAACTAACGTTTTGTCCGTTTGCAGGCTTCCCAAATCGGAGCTCTCCTTACCTTCCTGGCGCGCCAGCTGGCTCAGAATGGGGCTTCAGATCGTCTGCATGTGGATATATCTCTCTTTGAGCGAGTAGTTGACCACCTCACTGAGCCTGGAGCAGTCGGGTCACAGAAAGAAGAGCGACAGCAAGCTCTTGTTGAACTCATGCAAGCTGGAGGCTTGTCTGAATTCGACCCAGAAGACCTACTGCAGAAAGCCAAGGGAGCTAAATTGTATGTAAATACTTTTTTTATTTTTTTTATTTCATTTTTCTTTGCTTTTTCCATTTTAGTTGCTACATGTAATTTTATTGAATTTGTTTCCAGTTATCGTGTAATGGAATTGTTGCTACTTCAGCGTGGTGACATTCATTTGGTAGTGGATTGTTACCTGCAGGATCAGCCAAGACGTGCTCAAGTGTTCCCATTTTTATTTGCCGAACTTTCTATCTCTTCAGACACTGCGGATAGAAACCAACTTCTGTTGCTGGATTCTATTGAAAATAATGTTGAGGTATTTTGTTCTATTGATGCGTGTGCGTGCACAGATAGACAGCTGTAACATATTTAACTCAATCAATCAAATTCTTTCCCAAATATTCTAGAAACTAGTTGCTGTGGATGCTATCCAAACAGGCCATTTGATTCATCAGTATCTACATTCTAAGCTGAACAGAATTTTGACTAAATTTGAAGGTGACACTTCAATTCAGTACACTATACTTCGAGGCTTGTTTTCATACTAGTGAGTTACAACTAAAACAATCTGTTTCAAACAGAAAACCTATTTTTTTTATTTTTTTTTCCAAATTTTAGTTGTTTTGTACCATTATTTTACCTTGCAGTAATGAGACCCTCAGTCGTGAAGAGCCTGCCCCTGAACCAGCCCTAGCTGAAAAATACATTGAACTGCTATGTCAAGAAAGCCCAGAAAATCTGTGTGATTTCCTCCAATGCAACCAGTGGTACAGACTTGATGAAGCACTAAAAGTAAGCCTTTGAAATCATGCAACTACAAATGAGGTTCACTCTTTGTGCTTGTTCAAAGTTAATATTTGTCCCACATTTCCATTTGTTTAGACAACAAAGAGGTTCAAGCAGGATGAGGCATCTGCTCTTCTACTAGAAAGATCTGGCGACTTTATGGGTGCCTTCTCCCTACTTCATGCTCGTTTGGAACCATGCCTTTCCAAGGTTCACCGACATATTTCTTTGATTGGTAGCCCTTACAAGAAGGACGTTTTCTAACTTGTTTTTTCCTTTGTCCTCAAAGTTGAATTCGGAGGATAAGTCTCTGCATAAAATCAACACTCTTACTGCAGAGTTGGTCAGACTCTGCAAGAAAGGCTCTGCTACCATGGATGTAGCAACTCGGCAGGAAAACCTATGGTTCCCTTTCCTGAGTAGTTTACTGAAAGCTCATATCAACCATCGGACCGGTGTGTATCGTTTTAATGCATGTTATGGTAGTTATAGAGAATGGAAAATAATTGAACTGATCCACAAGGACTTTTCTCTTTAGAAATAAAGCCACTTCTTCAGCAAATTCTTAACAGTATGAGTGGGTATGTGAATATGCCAGCTGTTATTCAAATCATTCTTCAGGATCCAGCGTACAGTGGTGGTACTTTTGGAGAAATTAGAGACCTTATGATGGGTGAGTGTGTGGAAAGTCTTTGTAACTGACTGACTATTGAACTCAAATAGTATCTTGTATTTTTCTATATAATTTCATGTTTATGTATGTTATAGGAATGCTTGGTAATTGTGGGTATGAAGAGTTATTACTGCAGTCTACATCACGTGTATTAAGTGCTGACTTGCACTTGCAGTTAGCCAGAGAACTAGCCATCAGTAATAAAGGGTACGGTCCTAGAATATTCCCAGCTGTTAGAAATACTCCTGCTTGCTGTTATTGTCGAGAGCCCCTAGCCAAAATTGGATCCACTGGAAATGATGAGGCTGTTCTTTTTAGGTAAATTATTTCAATATCTTAATGAAAGGATGTTTTTAAAAATAAAAAACAATTCTGTTCATGTGTTTTTTTGTTTTTTTTAAATTCTTTTTCAGGTGTGGTCATTCATATCATATGAGGTGTACTGAACAACCACCACAGTGTTTGAAATGTGATACTTGAACTTGTGAAGTGCCATTCTCTTCCAAATGTTGCATGCATCTACTGTATTAACTATTTTTCATGTACCATGCAGATATTTTGCACTCAATAATCACAGAAGCCTGTTTTAAAGGAACAGTTTTTCTGTTTTGAATTACGTATCATTCACAATTCAGTGAGTTTTTTGCTGCTTTTTTTTTGTTGTTTTTTTTTCACTCTTTGTTGCTGTTAAGAAACGTTTGCGAAGACATACATTTGCTCAATTCTTGTTGCTGAACATTCCATTTGTAATTTGGATTTTATAACCTATTATGATGCTTGTATATTTTATATATGAATGTATAGTCAGGGAGTCTTTTTATCTCAGGATTTACAGTAATTGTTAAGACTGATATATATTGTTGCTAGTCCATTTAGGTACTGTAGTGTTTATTAATCATTGTGGAGCTTTAATAAATTATTTATTGTCTTTGTTAGAATACTACTGCTTTTCAATTCCCCCGATCGATCCGGTTTGGGACAGTCTCCGCTTAGGAGACGTTGGGTTTCGCAGAATGCGAAGCTCCGGTGCCCCGCTATCATCTTGTTGCGCGGCGGGCGCGGCACGGCACGGTGGGCACGGCACGGTGATGCGAGAAGCGGAGCGCGACGCAGACCAGATAGACGGAGGCACTTGTCATCATCAAAGGGGAGGGAAGCTCATTTAGACCTGGCTGTCGCTCGCTGCCGCTGCAGCGCATCAGCAACGGTCGGGCCGCGCGGGGCCGCGAGGCGGGGGGGCGGGGCGAGGAGGTGCCACCGACGTGACGAGTGCACGCCAGACGCCACGGCGCGAGAATAAAGAGAATTTGCGTTGCCCAAGTGCCCTCCGAGGAGGGGACGGGGGGGATCCTCACGGGGCCCCTACTCTGCAGGGCCTCACCGCGCGCCGCCCAGGAGCCCCCCAGGAGGCCCGGGTCAGCCCAGGTTCACGTCAGTCTGTTGACAGCTCGCCCGTGTCGTAGCACGCCCAGCCCAGACGCCCTTGCGGTGTGCACGCCAGCCTGCGCCAGGACCGGCAGCATGCCTGCAGTGAGTACAGTCGCAAGGAACAAAGAATTATTCTCATTTTGTCAAATGATGGCAGTCAAAGCAACATCAGTCCAGACAGTCAAAATTTGAGTGCCATCATGCACCTTGTCAAAGGATCATCGGTTGGCTGAATTTTGTCACTTTTAGATCACGTGACGTCATTATTTTCACGTCTTGCTGCCCAAGCATCAGTCTCTTATAAGAGGAGAATCCCTCTGAGCTTGGAGACGCCCATGAGGCGTTTTTGTTGCGGCACCGCCGCATCCATGGCCGCCGGGGAAGCGACCTGTGAGGCCCGCGGAGGAGGCGCTTTATGTAACTGATGAAAAAGGCAGGCGCCTTGCTGTATCCCTCTCTACAGTATGGGGCGATCCGCGAGTCCGAGAGAGGTAGAGTTAAAGCAAGCTGCCGGAAGCACTGTCCCGAATCAGGAGCCCGATAGCGTATCTTTTTTTCACCGACTTGGTCACCGACTTGGTGGGACCAAGTCGGTGTGAGTCGGTATGAACAATTGGGCTCCAGCGGTCCACCCAGTCCAACTCATCTCTCTCCCTCTTTGGCGTGGGCGTGCTCCAAGAAGCTCCTTTACGGGGAAACCGTTTTGCAACCGTAGGTCGCGGCCGGTGTCGAGGGATCATCCGACAGCACAATGTTCTACTTTTCCTCATGCCCTGTACATTGTGAAAATTTTGGTCGTCACTTGATGATAATTATTGCAAGACTAATTTTCCTTTCAAGAATGTCATCAAAAATGATATATTGCGTCGATTTGCGATAAATTGTCATCATTTGGAAGTGTCATTCACGATTTTTTCATAGGGTGACGACAAGGTTGTACCGTGCAGATGCGAATGACTGTGACATGCTACAGGGACAGAGCGATGGAAGGACTCGTCGGAATCGCTCAGCATGCCGAGGCAAGATTCGCCGCGTCGGTGAATGACCTTGACCTAGGGACGCTGCCCGGTGTTGACTATCCGCCACCGCGACGTGACCACAAGGAGCCCACATTGTGGCCGCAACGTGTTTGCTGCAGTGGGCGATGAGGCTCTCGGCAGCCCGCTTTCATTGCTTTCATGCACGCCGCGGCGCAGCGGGACGCGTCGACCCACGCACGCCGCCGACTGCCTACCTCCACTAAGCTGTGTCCCTTTGTGCACCCAACGGCCTTCTTGGCGGTCCATTTGGTGGAGGGGCGAAAGACGAACTCAATCGCGGTCTTCGAACTGAAGTCCTCCCTCAGCTTAGCTAGCGGCGTGCTGAAGAGTGGAAAGGAGACTGGAACTTCTCGTTCTGAACCCAACCGTGCGGAGCTGTCGCGGCACGACATATCGTTTTTACCCGGAGAAGTTAAGTTACCCAAAAAGCAACTGTACTTCCCTTTTCGTGTGCGCACGTTGAGCTGTCAGAGGCTGCGGCTGCTGGAGCGCTAGAAACTCTCTCTCTCCCTCCTTCTCTCTCTCTCTCTCTCTCTCTCTCTCTCTCTCTCTCTCTCTCTCTCTCTCTCTCTCTCTCTCTCTCTCTCTCTCTCTCTCTCTCTCTCTCTCTCTCTCTCTCTCTCTCTCTCTCTCTCGCTCTCTCGCTCTCTCGCTCAGGACGTGCACCTTGCGCCGCTCTGCTCCCGAATCCAGATTCGAGCACTATTACCGCAGGTCCTTGGCGCTCGGTACGTGCTGGGGCGGGGCTCGGGGCGTGCAACCGCAGTTTAAACTCTTTATCACCGAGAATGCAACGCTGCAGCTCCGGCGCGCCCTCTAACTGGCGTATTCCTCGTCGGCAGCGTGGCGGCAGCGCAGGTCGTGAATTGCGCCGGTTTAAATGCGCAGCTGGATAATGACTAAGACGCTCGCGTCGGGCGGTACGGGCGGCTGCGCTTCAAAGTGTCTATATTAGCCAGCGAGCGCTGCAATCCGTGATCCGGGTGCACCGGCGTGGAAGCCCTGACGGCCTTGATGGCCCTGACGGTCCCAACACTACGACCAGAGCCCGCGCCGGTGACCTCCGCGGGGCTTAACGGGTGACGCGGTAGCAAAGAAACCTCCCCGTCTTGTTGCAGGACACGCGGCGCGGCGGCGCGCTGGTGACGACCCTCGCCCTACTGACGCTGACCCTACTGGCCGGCGGCGCGGCGGCCGAGCGCAGGCAGCAGGACTGCTTCTGCACCGGGCTGTGGGCGTGCATCGCCAGGTAATGGTAACCCTGCCGCGCGGCGCCCTGTGCCCGGTGCCGCCGTTTTGCCGTTTTGGCGCGTCTTGAGTCACGTCGCCTGGCGGGCAGGCAAAGGCACGCGAACAGGCTCTTCATTAGGTGTCGCAAGGCGCGAGGCGAGGCGGCGCGCACAGCTCGCGCCTTCCTTGTCCGTCTGCGACATGTCTGCGGTCGAGGCGAGACTTAGCGGGCCCAGCCGGGCCGCGGTCGTGCCGCGGGACGCGCCACGACGGCGACGTGCCGGCGGTAATTGGCGACAAAACGAGGTTTGTCAAGCATTGGACCGCGACACCCTCGGCTCCCACGAGTGCCCTCTTTTTCCAGGACGGGGCTTCCCTACAGCGAATGCGACCAGACAGGCATGCGAGTCATCTGCTGCGTGCGCCGGTCCGCGCCGGCCACCGTCCCCGGCCCCATGGTGGTCGCGCCGACGCCCGACCCGCCGCCCGCGCCGTCCCCCGCCAACAACGAGGTGGCCGTGGGCGAGGCGGAGGTCCTCAGGACGGACGCTGATACCCACTTCCGTTACTCGGCGGGGCGGCCGACCGGACGAACGGCGGCCATCTCCACGACGGCGCTGCCTGCGACGATCTACCGGCACGCCGCCAGCACGACACCCCGCTCGGCGCCCACGTCCACGCCGCTCTCGTACACGGCCACGCCCTCTGACGAGGAGGACGACGACGCGGATGAAGAGGACGAGGATGAGACGATCTCCAGGACAAGCAGCAGCCCTCTGAGTACGACACCCAGGGCCGTGACCACGACGGCGAGGCCGTCCAGGCCGAGGCCGTCTTCGAGGCCCGCCGCGAGGCCTTTCGCCGTGTTCGTCACGCCCGTGCCGGCGCAGCATCGCGTCGACGCAGCGCAGGTTAGCATCCAGGCCGAGGGTCTCGCCAGCCACGCGTCCTAGAGAAGTCAAAACGGCCCCTGTTTGCAGGAGATCGAGTGGGATGACGGCGCCCCGCACAGCAACTGGAGCGAGGAGGAAGCGGTGGAGATTAGCCGCGTGGGGGGCGTGGCGCTGCAGCAGCGCGAGCCCAAGAAGATCGACTGGAACAACCTGAGCAGGAAGCACGGCCAGCAGGCCGGCCGGCACAGCAACGCCGCGCCGCCGCCCGCCCCCAAGGACGCCCCCAAGGACGTGGCCGTGCCTTGGTCGTCGTGGAGGGAGTGCGGCAGGAAGGGCGCGGACTCGGGCCGCGACGGCGTGGCGGAGCCCTCAGAGTGGCCGTGGCACGTAAGGCGCTTCTTCTCCACAACTCAAGGCTGCAGCCCTTCAAAGGACTGACGCGTTCTCTCTGCCCAGGCCGCGCTGCTCGAGACAGCGTCGGACCGATACGTGTGCGGGGCCACGCTGGTGGGACCGACGTGGCTGCTCACCGCTGCCCACTGCATCGTGGACTAGTAAGTCTTACGCACACTCACGCAGTATTTTGACCAATGTAAAATACAAACTATTTTGAACTTGCTTCGACGTAGAATCGTCTCTTAAATCACAGGGTCTTCTCTGAATAACCATGCCTATGCTAAAATTATTTTGTACCAATTTCCTTGTAAGGTCTATAAAAAAGTATAAGGCCGGGATGAACAAAATAAACTTTCCTCTTTGGCAGCCCCGACCCCAGCGCGCTCAAGGTGCGCGTGGGCGAGCTGGACGTGCGCTCCGACTCCGAGTCCTTCACTCAGGAGCGCGCCGTGGTGCAGGTGGTGGCGCACCCCGCCTTCGACTTGGCTTCTCTACGGCACGACATCGCCATGGTCAGGATCGCCCGGCCGCCCCGCGACCACCGCAACGTGGCCGCCGTGTGCCTGCCGCCGCCCGCCGGCGACAACCCGGACCAGGACGACGCCGAGGACTTCCCCCAAAAGGGCACCGTGTGCGTGGTCACTGGCTGGGGCCGCAAGGACGAGGGTGAGTCGGCTCGCACTTCCGTCGTCCGCCTGCAGTCATTGCGCGCAGTGCGGCCGTCGGTCCATCTCTCTCGCACCTACAAGGGACACCCCATGAGTGCGAGAGAAAAGGTCTCTGCAGTCTGCAAAACGCCGTTCTTCCACAGTGTCGCCGCACTCGGAGGTCCTGAAGGAAGTGCCGGTCCCCATCTGGTCCCGCGGCCCCTGCCAGGAGGCCCTGCGCGCCCACCTCGGCCCGTCCTTCCAGCTGCCCAGGACCGCCCTGTGCGCCGGCGCCAAGGGCCGCGACGCCTGCGACGTGAGTCGTGCGGTCGCCGACCGCGCCGTTTCGCTTTTGATATTGCCGTTGCACCGCATGACATGCTGCTGTTGCAGGGCGACGGCGGCGGCCCCATGGTGTGCCGCACGGCCGGCAGGTGGTACCAGATGGGTATCGTGAGCTACGGCATCGGTTGCGGACGCAACAACAGCCCGGGCGTGTACACCAAGCTGTCCAGCTACTCGGCGTGGGTGCGCGGCGTGGTGGCCGGTGGCCGGGACGCTGCGGCGCCAACGTCGACGCTCGCCCCGGTCAACCGGGTGCCGGCCCCTCACTCCCCTCACAGGCCGACGCAGCAAAGCCCCGCGTCGCGCAATGCCCCCGGACCCAGCCGGCCCAGCCCTCGCAATCTAGTGCACCATCTGCCAGGCCCGGCAGTGAGCAGGGTCCGTGTAAACCACTACACCGGGCCGGGGCCGTCCTCCACCACGCCCCGCACGACCACCTCCGCGGCCTCCAAGGCGCCCACCAGGAGCGTAGTGGTGCTGAGCAGCGATCAGGACGAGACTGTTGCGGACGAAGAGGAGGATGAGGAGGACTCGATGGAGGCCGTAACGCACTCTGACGACGGCCCCGCGTCCCCAGCGGCGTCGACAACGGCGACGCCCTCGACGGCGACGCCCTCAACCGCGACGCAGCGTTCGAGCCGAGCTATGTGGCAGCAACACAATGCGACACTCGGCGGCCAAGGGAGCCACAGCGCGGGCGTCAGCTTCTTCCGCAGCACCTTCGGCTCGAGCGGCTGGAACTACCCGCTCGAGGGCCACAAGGCGTCGGCCACGGTCACCTCGGTCCAGAGCGTGACAGCGGCGCCGGGGCAGGCCGGGCAGGCGCAGCGCCCCAAGTGGTACTCGCCGTCCTACTCGGGCAGCTACCGCGGCGTTGCGAGCGGCGCGCGGCTGCCCGGCCAGATCCTGAGCAACGTGGCCGGCCGCACAGTGAGCGGCTTGAACCGCTGGTACTCGCCGTTCTACTCGGGCAGCTACCGCGGGGACTACAACGCCTTCCCTAAGGGCGAGCGCGACGACGCCGCCATCTCCACCGCGGCAGTCACGCCCTCAACGCCGTCGACGACGGCAATCCCCAGAGCGTCGTACAAGGTGCGGCCCCCGCTGGCCGCGCCGCGCTGGTTCGCCCCACTGCACGAGGAGGCCTTCCAGGGCCGCAGCTGGTACACGTCCTACCACAACGGCACCATCCGCACGGGGTACTCGAGCGGCCTGGGCGGCAACGCAAGCAGCACCAAGCACCGCTTCGGCGCGGCCAGCAGCAACTCCCAGACCGAGGGCAAGGACAAGGAGGAGGACAAGGACCGCACGTGGACCTTCCTGGTTAAAACGGGCGCCAAAGGCACCAGCATCACGCTAGACAGCAGCAACAGCAGCCAGGGTGAGTGGCGCCTCTAGCCTCCAGGTTCATCGCCGGCTCTCATTTCTCTGTCTAAGCCGTTTTCTGTTCCAGTCCCAGACTCCAACGCATCCAGCAGCGCCAACAGCGGGACGGGGCTGCAAGGGGAAGGCACGTCGTACTCGCCTTACGTGGCGGAGCAGGGCGCGCGCCAGGGCCGCACGCTGGTCAACTTCACGAACACCTTCACGTACCCCAGCGCGCAGCACCGCAACACCAGCCATGCCCGCGGCGCCTCACGCGCGGCGCCCAGCGGGCTGAGCAGCAGCTACAGCATCTACCGAATCTACCCAAGCGTGTACAACACGGAATACCGCGCCGCCAGCTCACCTCGGGGGCGTGACCCCAAGGCGCTGGACGGCCCCGTCAAGACCCCCGCGCAGGTAGTCGCCACCGTCCCGGAGACGAGCCGAAACAGTATCGTCGGGTACAGCCACTTCAGCACAGGCAGCACGGCGGTCAACTTCAACATCACCCACGAGCCGTCGCCCTCCTCCGCGCCGTCCCCGGCGCCAGCCCCTGCACCGGCCTTGGCCCAGGACCGCTCAACACCGCCACCGCCCGCCGCACCCGCTGCGCCGGCAGAGCCCACCGTGGCGGTGGTGTCCGAGGACGTGCCCGTGGTGACCACGATAGCCGCACTAGACCTGACGACCCTGCGAGCTGCCACGGCCGAGGACAGCACGATGGGCGGCGAGGGCATGGACGTGCCCCCCGTGTCTTTCATCTCAACTACCGAGCCCGACTCGAGCGCCCCGACGGCCACGCCGTCAATCACGAGCACGCCCACGGAGAGCGTGACGGCGACCAGCACCGAGTACACGACCAGGGACGTCATGACCACGACCACCGAGGCGGACGCAGTGTCCCGCGGCCGAGGCCGTGCCAGGGCGCGGTCGTCGGCTGAGGACATCGACGGCAGTGCGGAGGCCGAGGAACGCAAGGCCGCGCTCAACACTGTGAGTACGGTCAGCACGCTGGCGAGGCGCGGCGGCCACCAGGCCGATCAGGACTCGCTGTTCGCACCTCGCCGTCGACCAGAGTCTGTCGCCGAGGGCCTGGAGGCCACCTGGGGAGACAAGACGGCCCGGCGCGGACGCGGCCAGGGGTCGCGCGGGGGCAGGAGACTCGAGACGCCCGGACACGCGACGGACAACGACAGCACGGCCATCATGACGCCGAGCCCGCGCGCGAGGAGCAGAGGCAGGTCTCGGCCGCAGCACCAGGAGCAGCCCCAGGAGGCCGTCAGCTTCATTTCGAGGAAGCCGGTGCCGACCGCGACCTCGCGCGTGGTGAACAAGGAGCGCGTTTTCAATGCCAGCCCCGTGCGGCACAGCAGGCCCGTAGTAGACGCCGCTGTCCATCCCGACACGGCCTTCGTGCACCCCGTGCAGGGCCTGGCTGACGCGGACGCGGCGCGAGCGTTCCGCGCTCGTGGACGCCGGCCGTCGGGGACTGCGTCGCTGACCGCGGCGCCGACACCACCGCCACCACCTCCACCCACACCGACAGGCCAAGACAGCCCGGAGGTCATGCAGTTCGTGGCCGAAGTGAAACCCCCAAGGGCCAGGGGCAGAAACCGGAAGAACGACTCCCGTCGCCGAAGCTCCAGTGCCGCCATCCCGCAGCAGGCAGTCCACGAGGTGGGCCCGGAGGTCATCTTCGCCCCAGCCAGCACTGCCTCACCCGCGCCGCCCCGCTACCAGCCTCAGCGCGCGCAGGGCAAGAAGCCCCGCAAACAGCTCAAGAAGGTCTCGCTTGCGTCCGGCGAGGTGCAGGAGCCCCTAGAGACGGCGTACGCGTCGAGTCCCGCCTCGCCTCGCCTGCAACACGCGTGGGGTCCAGTGGTCACTGAGTCCTATGACGACGTCCTGTTGGACTTCAGGGACGAGGGCCTCGAGCACCGCGACGACGCCGTCGAGGACCTGGAGCGCGACGACATCTACTCGTTCCTGAGCCAGCGCGCCAAGCGGAGGCGTGGCAAGGGAAGCCCCGCCCTCGGCGCGGAGCCCGTCGTGGTCGAGCCTCTAGAAGGGGGGCTGGGGGGCTCCGCGGGGGGCGCGGCCGCCATCGCAGACCCCTTGCAGTCCCCGCAGGCGCCGCGGTGGGGCAGGAAGGGGCCCTCGACAAGGAGGCGGGGGCCAGCGGACGAGTAACGCCTTGTTATTGTTGTTTTTATTTTTGTTCATATGACGCGAAGTTTGTTACAGTACCCCACCACGTTTCGCTCTTCATGGAATAAGACTGCTAGTTTGTCGTTCTCTCAACGCGAGAGTCTCCTGGCTCCCTTAGGCTCCCTTAGTCACCTGGGCGCCCCGGGAATCTTACTTAACCAAATATAAAGTATGAGTATAACTCTCGAACTGATAGAGCTTTTCTTAGGGTTTTGAATATTTGGACAAATATATTCATTTTGAGACGTGTAGTCGCATGTCTTTTTGTTCCCAGTTCTTTTAAAGGCTACACTGCTGTGTGGTTACCTCACCGCCCACAGCGCCAACCCTTCGTCTAGCAAACACCACAGGTCTGGTGTTTATTTATTGCGAGGCTTACACCCCGAACGACGATGACCGTCCTAGTTGTTTGGGGCAGGCCAAACAAATCTCCTGTGTTTCATTCCCTATTTATTGAAGGCAAGTGCGGTGCTTCGGCTAAACAGGGAGGGTAGCAGCGCAAAGATAATACAAAATAATTTAAAAAATTTATATACAAATGATACAAAATCCGTCACAATTAGCAAAAATCACGTATCGTCTTTGGCACTCATTGACAAGAAACACTTTCCCCCACTTGCTGGCCGTGCGGCGTGCTGCAGCGCTACAGGGCCCCGGAGCCCATCACGTTTACGAAGCGCTGCTGCAGGAACGGGTGGTACTGCTGCGCGTAGTCCTGCTGGCACGACTGCTGCAGCTCAACCAGGTGACCGCCGCTCAGCCCCCGGCCCCGACGGCAGACCATGTCGTCGTCCTTCACGCCCTCCTCGTCCTTGACGGGAAGGTCGTCGTCGGCGCCGGAGGAGGACGCGTTAGAGGAGGCGCCGGAGGAGGACGCGTTGGAGGAGGCGCCGGAGCAGGGCGCGCCGGCGGCGGCCGGCCCGCCGTGCCGCGAGGACGACAAGGTGGCCCTCGCGCAGGACGACGACGAGCCCCGCGAGATCCAGGGCTCGGGGCCGGACAGGCCGGGGACTCCGGGCGCGCCAGGCTGCGCGAAGGCGAAGGGCCACGTCTGGAAGCACAATGGTACAGATCGGGTCAAAGGATGGTCAAAGAAACGTGCACGACCCAGATGGGACCAGTCAAGGCAAAGAGACGCCTCGCGCGCCTCGCCTCCCAGCGTCGCATGTAGGGGTCAGTGGAGGAGGAAAAGCACAGAGAAAAAGTGCCCTTGTGGAGCTGATATCTGTAGACATTGAGCCACTGGTTATTTCAACTTAACAAGAAAATCTGAGAGTGAAACCCCCGTCAAATGGATGTTGAGATGCCTGTTCCAGACCACAGGGGGGCGTGCTACAGCGGACGCCACAGGGGACACGGGGCCACCCCGACGCGACGGCGTGCTCGCCGGGACTGCATTTAGCGAGTAAAGACGGCGCGTCGCGCGTCCCCGAACGAGGGCGTCGCCGCAGAGCGGATGCAATTGCAACTGATCCGAGGAACGCCTCTCCCAACGAAGCACGCCGAGTGCCTGGAGGAAGACTTGGAGGAAAAGGGGCCCTTGTCTCGGCGTGACGCCGCCGGTGACGAGGGTCGCGAGGGGTCGCGGCGGGCGAGGACATCCGTCGGGGCCCGGGGCGGCCGGGGTAAGGGCAAGGGCCCCGCGCCCCCGGGGCCAGGGACATTTGATCCAAAACTGCGGGCCAGGTTCAGGGCGCAACCCATGTGTTCATCGAAGTTGCGATCGCTGTGTAAACACATGTGCGGGGTGGGGATGGGCCGGCGGGGCGGGTCGAGCCAGCGCACTGCAAGCGCGAGGAGTCCGTGGGCAGAGAGACACAGGAAGCCGTGGGAAGACTCCGGGGAGTCACTTTGTGCCCCGCGCCTGGCCACGCCACGGCAGACTCGTGTTTTCATTTTCCTTTGCCATGACGACGGGATACGTGGAAAACTCTGGAGGCCGCCTTTCAGGCAACGGCTAATGAAAAAGATAAAAATAGTATATCATCTGCTAATAAAGCGTGTAAGGTCCAAAGCATGCGCAAAGTTTAAATCGGAAAATGTGAATTCCAGCGCATGTTGGGCGGCGATTCGGGGCGGAGGCGGGGAAGCCGCGCCCGTGGAAATAAACACCAAAGCGCGCCCCCGCCCCTACGACTATCCGACACCCAGGCTGGCGGAGAGGGCTGGCGGCCGAGCTAATTTTCAAAAAGTTCGACTTTGCGTTTTAATTAAAAACAAGGCTACTCCGTGCCTAAAAAAAACGGTAACCCTTCAATAGGACGCGTGTAGATGACTTACACACAAACAGGATAATGAAGACATCCGAGAATTCTCCGCGCGGAGCTTGCGACGAGTACCCACCAGGTTGAGGGGGTTGGCCGAGGCGCCCACGGCGTGCGGCGCGGCGGCGCCTGGGGGCCCTGGCGGCGCCTCTGGCAGGAGCAGCACGTCGCGCAGGTGGGCGATGTAGGAGGTGGCGAGGCGCAGCGTGTCCAGCTTGCTGAGCTTTGTGTCGGCCGGCACCCAGGGCAGCGTCGTCTGCGGCACAGGGAGTCGTCAGCACTTCACTTCGGCCGTCGCGGTCAAGGGCAAGACCAAGGACAAAAGAATCGAACGGGCGCTGTCGGCATGCCCCACGCGCGAGGGACACTCGGTGCCGGCCTCGTGGCGAGTCGCTCAGGCGCGGGGTAAGCAGCGACCGTTCCATGCTTTTGTCCAGGACCCAGGACAAACGAGCAGCTCGCGTTGCACGCCTGGCTCACCTTGAGTCTGCAGAAGGCCCTGGACAGCACCCTCATGCGTGCGCGCTCTCGAGCGTTCGCCGCGTTGCGCTGCGGGGGCTGGCCGCCCGGGGAACCCGCGCCCAGCGGCGACCCGCAGTCCTCAAGGTCGTCGTCCATGCCCATGTCGTCCACGGGGAGGTGGTTGTTGCTGAGGCGCGCCTTGGCCGCAGCTCCATCGCACCGCCGCCGTCGCGGCATGGTCTGCCGTAAGAGCGCCACCACTGACCCTCAACCCCCTCCCCCGTATCACCTGGTCATTCGCTTTGATCGCCAGAGTACCTCGACCACGAGTCACTCGCGTAATCCGGGTGGGCGCATCCCCTTTGAAACGCACAGTTATACGGCTAAGTACTGGCGACCACGAACCACTACACACGACACACGCGAGGCGAGGCGAGGCGAGGCGAAGCAAATCGGACCGATTGAATACACGCGTGGTGCGTCGAATGCGTCGAAGCGGCTAACTGGCTGTCGAAAGGACGGACCGAGGGGGCCCACTGTGGGGCTGCTGAGGCAAATGGGGCACTAATTAGTCAAAAACAAAACGCCTCGGCCGACGCGCGTGGTGGGGGAGGGAGGGAGTGGTTTGGGGCCCCGGTGGGTGGAGTCTACAAACGTTTTGGGATGCTGCGGGGGCGGGGTGGGGCGGCGGCGGAAGGAGCGAGGGGGTGGGGGCAGCGAGGCGTGCGGGGGGAAGCTTTCTGAGAAGCACCGGCCGCAGCTTTCGAACCAAATGCGGGCGAATGCGGGTCCTGGGGCCGGTACAATACGTATTAGGGTGAAGGGGCCTTTCGCTGACGTCCCCATCGAAAGAGCCAAACAAGACAGACGGCGCTCAATAAGGCGCCCCTCCACAAAGCGCTGATTCCGAACGGCGTTATTATCTCGGTGTGTCTCACTCGCGTCCCAATCCAACTCGCACCAGACCGAGAGAGACCAAGCGACGACGCCGCCTGGTCCAAACAATTTCACGTCAAGGCCGCCGCCTCAACAAGTCTGTTTCCCCTTTTCGCCGTGACAGCGGCAGACTTCTGGAACTGCCCAAGACGCGGCTCGAGGGCCGCGGCTCGCGGGGAATTAATCAGGCCGCGTGGAGAGGGTGGAGGTGTCGCCCCGGCGGGGAGGGAGGCGCCGCGCGCCGCGGGAGGAAGTTGGAAAGAGGACGCGATCGCACGGAGGTCGGTTCAAAAAAAAGAAAAGGAAAAAAAAGAGGAAGCAAACGGAGTCGTTTCCGCTCGA
Organism: Stenchaetothrips biformis; assembly: GCA_030522485.1. Lineage (NCBI taxonomy): Eukaryota > Metazoa > Arthropoda > Insecta > Thysanoptera > Thripidae > Stenchaetothrips > Stenchaetothrips biformis. The sequence continues at coordinate 20,524,110 of CM060086.1, read as the reverse complement.
CTTTATGGTCGTGGTCATCCCTAACCCTCCACCACAGCCCCGCCACGGCCCACGCCGGGCCTGCGTGCAGCTGGCGGCTGAAAGCAGGCTAAGCAGTGTCTCGCCTTCGATCCCTGATTTATAAACCGTGTTCGACGCAAAACGAGTTCGACAACGAGGGGCAGAGGAGGGCGGGTGGCGGAGCGAAAAGGAAGGGTGGGGGAGGGCGCGCGTGGTGTGCGAGTGGGGCAAGGGGTGGTTGGGGGCAGCCACTGTTTTTCCTGCGAAGCACAAACTCTGCTCGACTCCCCCGCGCGGGGCTACGCAGGGCGGCCAGGTGAGGCGCGAGGATGGGGATCGCGTCGCGCCTGCATCCGCTCCGCGAACAAGGAAACTCGGAGGAGCCGCGGGACAGCGCCCGGCAGCACCGCGAAGGCTTTGATGCGTCGAGAGTCGAGAATAGCCCTCAAGCTCAAGTGGGCCTCCCCCCGCCCCGACCCGCCCCGCCCCGCCTGGCCGTCCAGGTGGACCATGTCGGGCTGCGGAAGCACCACGGCCCCCGCGCCACGCGCCCCCTGCAGGGCGCGAGGGAGAGGGACGGGGGAAGGGGGGGGGAGTACCCACCGCCACCGCTGTGGCGCGCCACGAACGTTTTGGAGTTCAAGTAGGAATGCCGGGCGGATTCGTGCAGCCCGCGACTATCAAGGTTGCGATTGCGAACGCGGCGTGCTGCCGGGCCGGGCTGGGGTGGGCTTGGGCGAAACCCGACACGCAAGAACAAGAAAAAGGTGACGTGTGGTTCTCGCAGCGACACGACATTCTGTTCCGAAGAAAGACGGCGCGACGCCAAGCCGTCTCGGCCCATTGGACTGCCTTGCTGGGGGCCCACTGGGGGCCCACTGGGGGCCCACTGGGGGCTCATTGGGAGCCCGGCCTGGGAGGCGCAGAGTCCTTTGGAAAAAAGAACTGATGTCATTTGTCATTTACTTTGTAAATTTCTCTTTTTCTTCGATTTTGAGATGATTCGAGCGAGCAGACTTGTCAGTTGCGTGTTGCCTACAAGTGCCCCGAACTGCCACTGCTCGTCCCACCTTGCAAACACCACCTCACATGACGATCCCTTTATCCATGTGAGGCGTATAAAAGTTCCAGCCGTCTGCGAGAACCGCGTGTATGTGAGCGGCCTGAAGGCTGACCCGCCCCTCAACGCTCCCTCCACTTTTTCACCAGACCGCGGTGGCGTGCTGGCCGCGTCGCCGTGCCAACCGCATTGATGTGAAACCGTCATAATTGGACAAAACGAAATGAGCAGCTAGCCGAATGGAAAATGAAACAATGAAACGGCCGCCGGCCAGCCGGTGCACACACTGGATGCACGCGCGGCCGCCCATTTTATTGTTTTATTATGGTGGCGACGGCGATGCGGCGCCACATCCCAATTTCCCGCTTCGCCATCGCGCCATCAAAGGCCGGCCCGGAAGAGGCGAGGACAACAGAAGGAGTGGAGGGGCGGGGCGGGGGGCGCACTTTCAGTTCAGCGACGGCCAAGGTCCACTCCTGTGCAGCGGCGCCGCGCCGTGTCCGGTGCGCGGCGTGCACGGCTCGCTGCGACCCCCTGCACCGCCACTTCGCGCGTGTTCCGAACTCGGCGCTCTCCGCGCTCTCACTCCGGTCACCACTCTCATCAGTCCGAGCTACAGGTTTCCCGTCGGCAGCAACGCAACGCACCGCTCCATCCACCGCCCCGCCAGCCCACTTTCCCTGCCCGCACCCGCAGCTACCGCTCCCCTATTTCTGCCACTTTTAGTTTTAATGTGTTCCGCAAACTCTCGCCGTCGCAGACATGCTGTCTGGGGGCTGCATGGTTTTCTCGGTATTTCGTCGCCGTGTCCGTGACACACGCACACACACACACTCACGCGCGCGCGCGCCCCCGTTGGCGAAGAAAAGACGCCGCGATGACAGCTTTACGTCGTGCGGTTTCTGAGGCGCCGCCTCCAGCAGCTCCAGCACCGCATTCTCTCGGGCCACTGAGGGGTGGCGGCAGTGGCGGGGTGTCCGAGGGGCGGTGCAGCGTGGCGCGGCGTAGCGTAGTGGTCTTCCGTCTCGCTCTCGCTCCCCGCCCGGTCCATTATCAGATGAAAATCGCAGTTCGGAGCTCGGAGCAACGAGCAGCAGCATCCGGCCGAAGTTGCAGGTGGTCTTCCCTTACAGCAAGGACCTCAGAGGGCAGAGATGGGAGTGAGGGGGAGGGGGAGGGGGAGAGAGAGAGAGAGAGAGAGAGAGAGAGAGAGAGAGAGAGAGAGAGAGAGAGAGAGACAGACAGACAGAGAGAGAGAGAGAGAGAGAGAGAGAGAGACAGAGAGAGACAGACAGAGACAGAGACAGAGAGAGAGAGAGAGAGAGAGAGAGAGAGAGAGAGAGAGAGAGAGAGAGAGAGAGAGAGAGAGAGAGAGAGAGAGAGAGGAGAGAGGAGAGAGAGGAGAGAGACCCGAAGACGCGCGAAACGGATGACCTTTCCTTGACACTCACGCAACTTCGCGCACCCCACAATGCTGCCTCTCTAGACGGGCCTGTTCTTTTCATGCGCAGTTTCTCGTGTTTGGAATCGAGTGATCTGCCTTGGTGGTATCACGGCAACAGGCTTGGTGGCGCTGTCAGCCCCACTCCCCGCACGCCGACGCGCACCCCACCGCCTGTTGCCGTGCGTCGCCGTGTATCGCCGCGCGTTGCGTCCGGAGGTTCCGAGTGGGCGGCTCCTTCCCAAAGTTTTGCAGCTCGGTTTCTGTCTAGACACTGGGGCGTTTTCACTTATTGACTCTGGTATTGGTTTTATTTCATCGCGTTGTGCCGGGTGATACGAGGGTCCAGATTATTCCCTCAGCCCGTCCGTGCGGCGCTTCTGACCGCTGAATAAAAAAAAAGGCACTGCACGAACGAGACCAGCGGGCCTACCGGCACCAATTTCTAGAAAAAAAATGAGAAATGAGTCACAAGTTCATTTAAGGTTTTAATCATATAATGTACAACTTTATTACAGCATTAATTCGTGTGTGGAATCGAACTAGTAATTCCAAAGTACCCTGCACCAAGATAAATAAAAGTCATAGAGGGGGTAGGAACAAAAATCATTTCCCTTCCTCTCGAGTTCCCAGCATCGCTCCGTTGTTCGCAATTGAATCTCTTTCCAGCCTCTCTCCTCTTGGACTCTGGATAAGGTCAGCCGCGGCAATAAAACGCCGAAGGCAACTAATGCCTTAAGTACATCACAATAAAAGAGGAGATTCTCGTCTTTGGTTTCTTATTCTGAGTAGTCAGGAGTCAGTGGAGAATGTACAAAAGGACAATCCTCTTACACCAGCTCGCGTAAGCACAATGGAAGAGGACATCTACAAAATCCTTGACTCCACAAAGTCTCAAAATACAAGTTATTAGAAAAGAAAAAAAAAGAGAGAGATTTCTGCTTAGTTTTTTTTTTATCGATCCTTTTTTTATTTAGAGCTGTAACGCGTCAGGAGAAGGTCATTGCAATTTATGGACCCGGAAAATCAGAGGCACAGTCAGACAAACGCCAAACAGCATCAAAATCAATACCCAGCATTCACTTACACACTAATAATTGACAAAGTGCCAAAAACATCAGCCTTCTTTTCAAAAGTATTTTACGGTGGTCAATAAAAAAAACATGAGTAGAAACAGAAATACTTGATTATCTGAGTATTCAAGGGATGCGAGATGGAGCTCTCTTAGCCGCTAACACATGGTCCACGGACAGGAAGGTGCTGACGGCGGCCACGGCGTGCTGCAGCACGGCGACGCGCAGCGCCACAGGTTCTAGGGGCGGCGGGAGGGGATGCTGCTGCGGCAAGGCGCGGGGGACGGCGGCCACGGCCTCGACCATGGCCTTGAAGACCGTGTCCTCTCCGCGGACGCACTGGAGAGCCTCCACCAGCTGGACAACGACGGGGGTCGGTTCTTGCTGCTCGCGTTGCTGTTGGTGCCACAGAAGGAGCTCGTCGCGGCCGAGGGGAGTGCCCCCCAGGGCCCGGTGCAGCTTCCGCTCCAGCCAGCCTCCTCCCGGACACAGCGGGCCGCCCGGGACGTGCACGCCGGTCGCGAAGCACAAAAGCTGCACGGCGTCGCGCAGCGCGGCCCCCAGCTGGTCGGCCAGCTGCTGCGTGGGCGCGTGCACCTGCAGCTGCCGCACGCCGTCCAGGCCGATCCAGGCGGCGCCGCGGCGTTCCACGCGCACGTCCACGACGAGGTCGTCCTTTCTGTCCAGCAGGCGCTCCATCAGGAACCGCTCGTCCTCCTCCGGGACGCAGTGCAGCACCGCGGCGCCTCGCAGGCGCAGCGCGAACAGCGACACGTCACTGAGCGCCGCGGCCGTCACGACCAGCACGTCGCTCACGTCCGCAACGTCCGCCAGCAGAGCGGTCACGGCGGCCTGCACGTCGTGCACGTCGTCGCCGCCATCCCCAGCAAGCACGACGACGCGGCGCCGCTCCGCGCGGCCCTCGGCCACCAAGTGTAGAGTAGACGCGTCCACCACCAGGCCGTCGCGCAGCAGCGAGTCGGCCACACTGCGCCCCGACGCCTGGCGCCGCCGGCAAAGCACCGGCAGGTGCCTCCTCAGGAACTGGATGTCGTCGAAGGCGCGCAGCAGCGCGACGACGCCGCGGGCAGGAAGGCCGCCGCCACGTCGCGCGTGAAACGCGTCGCCAGCACGGACTCCACCACGGACGTCGCGTCGACGGCGGGAGCCGCGGCGACACGGGGCAGCGAGTGGGACAGCGCCATCCCGACGCGGTTCAACGCGATGCGGGCCTTGGCCAGGTCCGCGCCGCGGAGGCCCTGCAGGTGGCGCAGCAGGACCCCCGCCGTCAGCAGCATGCACTTGACGCCGTCGCCCGCCTGCTGGCGCAGGGAGCGCGCGCTCTGCAGCAGTGCCACTTTCTCGCAGCCCAGGTAAGACGACCTCTCCGGGCGGAAGACCGCCTCCAGGATGTCCATCGCGTCGCGCGTTACGGCCATGTCACCGGCGGGGCCCTGGACCATGACGCCGCGCCCAGCCGGGCCGAACGCCACGCCCACCACCTCGGCCACCTCCTGGGACGCAAGCAGGGCGCGAGCCACCCTGAAACCACAGGGAGGAAAGGTTACAGTATGCAGATGCAAGTGCAAGCGGAAAAGTGCCACTTGGACTTTAGTAGACTTAAGGACCCCTTTCCCCGAGTCAAGCAAGCAACAAGAAAAAGGACTAACACGTCGGCGTCAGCGCTGCTGCTCTGGCCGCGGCTGCCGCGGCTAGTGCCGGCCATCCCGCTCGAGGCTGCCGTCCTGGAGCTGCCAGGCCGGGCCGTACACCTGGGCCCCGGACTCGTCCACCGTCAGCAGCGCAGGGTTCTTGCTGGTGTTGTTAGGGTTGCCCAGTGATGTGTACCTGAAACAAAGGCGAACCCGCAATCAGCTTCACGATCACGCTTTATTCTTGACGGTCTGCACCGGATGTGATCAACGGTGGATTTAAAGGGGGGGGCAACAGGCCTTTGCCCCCCCCCCCCCCGCCCCAGAAAACTAGCGTCCTAGAAAATCACCTGAAACTTAGGCAAAAACAACACATTGTCCCTGGAAAGTAGGCAAGGAGTAACGCTAGCGCTACTTTGCCCCTCCCTCAGGCCGATTCTGGATCCGCCCCTAGATGTGATCCGGGTATGAAACGCCTGGATGGCGGCCAGTGGGCGTGGCCCATTGAGTTCGTGACCGGCGTGGGCAGGAGCGGCGCGTGGCCGGTGGGGTGCACCGGGGGAGCAGTGCACTAGAGTACACCGGGCCGGCGGGAGTGCACTACAGGTATAGACTTTGATGTCAGCTTGTCGGGCTGCCTGTAAGGACACTCGACACAGTGAAGACCACATAGCGCACTTTGAGCGAAGCACGCGAGCAGTCAGTGCGTCAGCGAGGCGCCGCCGCTACGGGTCAGAGGTGGGGGGTGGGGGTGATGTCCAGCAATAATTACTTCGAAGCTTTGGCTCCGGCGCGGCGGGGGCGCGGTGGGGTTGGACGCCCCGCACCAGTCAGCACGCAAAGCGGACAATACGTGGTCGCCTCATGTTCGAATACTGGCCACAATAATATGAAGTTGTAGCTGGAGGCAGAGCGCGTTGGGCCACCTATCGAATACACGCCACCCCTGCAAGCCGGCCTGGTATCGACATCACGCCGGACACAGCGTGGAGACTCAGCCAACTCAGTGTCCTAGGCCGCCGCAGCACTGTCTAACTTACCCATAACCCCCAGAGTGTGGCGAATAATGCAAGCGCCGCATCGACGCGTCTGCAGAGGTGCCGTAATCGGTGCAGGCGAGCCCAGGGCCTCGCCCTCAAGGCTCAAGGCCTCGCCCTCAAGGCTCAAGCGGCCTCGCCCTCAAGGCTCAAAGCCTCGCCCTCAAGGCCTCGCCTTCAAGGCTCAAAGCATCGCCCTCAAGGCTCAAGGCCTCGCCCCCAAGGCTCAAAGCCTCGCCGCCACTACTCACTCATTGGGAAATGTCGTAGTTTTGGTGCGCGTGGACGGTAGCCGAGACGGTCTGGATGTTCCTCTGCGCGACCGCCCCCCGCCAGGCCGGGCTGCCGGCCGTGCTGCTGGTGGACGCACCCTCAGGCCGCGGGGCCAGCTGGGGCTCCTCGGGGATGGCCCGCAGGCCCCTCGGCCCCTCCAGGACGATGAGCGGGACCAGGTCGGGCGTGGGCGGCGGCGACGTTTCCGGCGAGCACGGCGGCGGCGGCGGAGCGAGGCGAGGCCACGGCGGCGGGGGCAGACACATCTCCGAGGCAACGTCGTCATCCTCGTCGTCGTTCACGTGCTCGATGCACGTCGCACCCACCACAACGTCGTCCAGGTCATCCTCGTCGTCCTGCTCTTCACTCGACACGAGCTCGTCCGAGTCACCTTCGCCGTGCACGCGCGATGCCCGGGACCCTCTGCCCGCCCCGGTCAGCACGAGCTGCCTGCGCCGCTGTCGCCACTCGTCCATCTCCAGCATCTTCCGCTTGTAGAAGGAACGCGGCGCGGAGGAGATGGCGCCGCGGTCGCGGAACGAGGCACGCTTCCCCCTGGCGCCGGCCGCCACCACGGGCTCCACGGTGAAGAGGCGGCGCGCGCGGATGTACAGGATGCAGGCCACGCACAACGCCAGCGGCAGCAGCCCGCCCATCCACATCGACAGGCCAGTGGACGTCCTCTCGCGCACCGCCACGGGCACCGCGACGCGCAACCAAGTCGCCACGGCCGCGTCCGCCACGTCGCACTCGAACTCGAGGCCCGGCCCCATGTAGTCGTTGTAGAACTTGGTGCACGAGTACTTGACTGCGTCCAAGCCACAGGCCGCTACGTTGACCAGCAGCGGGACCGTCTCGATGGCCGGCGCCGCGGGCGGAGGCTTCGATGTCGGCAAACTCACGTTATACTCTCCATCGTCATAGTCCTCGGCATTAGCCTGCAAGGCAGCAACCAGCTAGCCTCAGCCACTGCCTACATTGCCCGCGGTCTCAGGTGCGGCGGGTGCACCCTGTGCGCGACTGCGCGGGGTGGTGAGTAGTGGTGAGGCCTCGGGCAATGTCAAAAGCAGTGGCGTCATGCATCCCATAATAAACGGTGGAAAACGCCTTTCTCGTCCCTCTAATAAGACCGTTGCCTCAGGGATCCTTAAATTATTACAAAAAGATGCTTTTTAACGCTGACCTAAACGATGAAGCTGTAACTGTGACTTCTGACGAGACGTAAAGTTATTACTAAAGACTGTTCGAAAAGTGAACCTTCGGGAGGGTGACGCCGCGGCCAATCAATGCCAGCCTGGCTTGCACTGCGAGCAGCGCGCCCTCAAGACAACAAACAGAAAAAAACCAAGGCATTGAAAGACAAGCTTGTCCACGGCACCCTCGTTCGTGATGGCCCAGCAAACAAATGAAACTAGTGGGACCGAGGCGCACCGCGCGTTTCCGGGAATCTGAATCGGGGCTATAACAGGACCCGGCTGCAAGGCACCCACCGACCCGTCGGGAAAGTAAACATCCCAAGGGAAGGACTCGTTGCAGACACGTGTGTGGAGGTGGAGCCACCCCCGGCCGGTGGGATTAGGCCAGTGGCTAGTCTAGGCTGGGGTGTCTGGACGAGGTTCTGCCCGAAGTAGCCGGGTCGATCTCTGCGTGGCTCCCAGTCCCACGGGGCTTCATTGCAAATGAATGGACAGGGGCGGGGGCCGTCGCTGAGCGCCGCGTGCATACCGGCCGGCCCACCTCCAGGACGAGCGTGTAGTTGACGAAGATCTGAGGGCACTTGTACGCCTGCGAGGTGCAGCTCTCGCGGCAAGACGCCCAGGTGCAGTTGGACGCGCCCATGACGATGGTGTAGTTGACGGTGACGCAGCGCGCGCGCTGCAGCCGCGTGGACAAATCGAGCAGCAGCGGGTCGGAGAAGAGTGCCAGCCCCACCACCATGCCCATGAATGTGACGATGACGAGCACGGCGCAGCACCGGCCCTCCACCTCGCGCAGGCTGGCCACCCTGGCGGCCTTTGGGGCCTCGGGCACGCACGCGCCACACGGCCACCGCGGCACGCACGCGCAGCAAGGTTCACAAGGGCCGCCGCGCCCGCACCCGGACCGCGCCGACGACGACGCTCTTTGGAAGTCGAGGAAGACGCGGTCACCGTCGGCGGCGACCTGCGGGACGGCCCCGGGCGGCGGCGTGCACGGCGTGACGGTGGTCGTGGTGGTGGGGGGCGTGGCCGGCCCCGCGGGCGACACGGCCGCGCTGCAGCACGACACGCACCATCCTGGGCGCACCGAGCCGTCCGGCAGGGCCAGCTCGGCGTGCCGCGTCTCCAGGTAGCCGTCGCGGTGCGTGGTGCGCACCAGGCCGGCCTGCGCCGCGGAGCACGGCGTGGGGCAGGCCGTCTGCATGGCCTCACATGGCGGCCGTCAGCGCCGCGAGGAACGCGTCGGACCGCGCCCGCCGAAGGGGGCGGCCGCCTCGCATGACGGCAGCGACACCGCACTGGGTGCACTGGCGGCCATGGCGCTGGCCGACGTCACAACGGCCCCGGCCACGCGACACGCGCCTCACGAACGCCTGACCGCGACTACTCGCCCCCCTCTGGCCGCGCCGCCCCGCCCGGTAGGCAGCCCGCAGCACACAACGACAACGCGACGCCACTACCGGAGGTCGCCGTCGCCAGGCCGCCGGGCCCAGCGGGCCATCCGCCGCGCCCCGCTGCGCCAGTCAACAAGGCCTTCGGGGACGGAGGGATGGCAGGCGAGCCCCGCCCCGCCACGCGCGGGGGACCCGAGGGGGACTCGCGGAAAAAGAGCAATTGGCTGGATCGACTTACGCCCATTAGCCATTTGCGCTCGAGTTTCTAACCACACCGGGTGCAAAGAACAGCCGTCCCGCAGCCCGCATACCCATGGTCATCCCACAAGCCGCCCCGCATTCGTGTTGGGTCAGTCTGCGAGGCCGGCCAGCTGGCCTGGCCATCGATTTTCTCATCATGACGTAAGACGACAAAAATTTTACACATGTCAGGGGCCGGGCAGATCTATGTGCATCGTCTCGCGGGTCATTGTGCATAAGCCACAAGAATAGGCGAGAAAAACATGCATGCAGAGCCACATCCGTCAGCTTGAACTACGCGTAGTGGTGAAAATACAAAAACTAATAGAAAACTCAGTCTTGATGCCTGTTTTGGTTCGTCAGCAGCGACGCACGACGCGGCCAGCACGGGGCCACCCTACAACAGCGGGCTCAGCAAGGCGGAGCCGACGACCGACGAGGCGGTCCGATAGTTTGCCAAAGTTGCTTGTTTGTTTTTGTTTTCAAATCGGTTAGCCCTTGCAATCAATTGCCAATCCAAAGACCAAGGTTTGAACGAACATGACCGCAAAGAGTGGTGCAAACAACAGCACAGCACTCACGACGGAGACGCACCCAAGCTGTGCCGTTTTCCGGTGATCTAGCCGCCTCAGCGTTTGACCTACTCACAAAAACGCACTGCTGATGGCTGCCTAGCTTGCGCCTCTCTGGTATGACAGCCAGGCGTCCTCCAGCGGCGCACTTGCTGCAGGTGCCCTCGCGACGCCCGGCACTCGTCTGGCCTCCGCGCGGCCCGCCACCGCCGCCGCGTGGCTGCGTGGGCGGTGCCGGCCGGCCGGGCACAGTGCGGCCGTCGGCCTGTCTCTCTCGCATCGCTACGGAGCCCTCCATGAGTGCGAGTGAGAGACCTCCCACCCGGAATCAGTCTGCTGGCTGAGCCAGCGGCTAGCCGCGGGTAGCGGCGAGGCGGCGGCCGCGGGACACGCCACCGCGCTCGCCGTTATGCAAATCACTTTTATTCGGGGATGGGGATGCGTCCTTTTTACGATAGGCTCACGTGCAGGATCACTCGCCCTGCAAGAGTCTCTCGGCGCAACGCCACTCGCTTCGCGGAGGGGGTGAGGGCCTCTTTCGTTTTCCGTGGGAGTCCTCCAGGTTGGTTTGGTTGCCCCACCGAGCACCCCGCCCACGAGGACGCCGCCCTGGACGACCGCGACCGGCACCGCCACGGCGCATCGCACACTCGGGCGACGTGCATGCGACGAGGTCGAAGGCCGCTCAAAGGCCAGTGGGCCAGAGGGCCATCAATGACGCTTCGACCGACACCTGCACGGCCACGGGGAGCGAGAGCGTAACCCTCCCCGACAACAACGCCGCCTCAAGGCCGCCGTTCTGCTGTCACCGCTCGCTGCCGACGGCGGAGTCGGCGGGCAGTGAAAGACAGAGTGAGCCTCCCTCCCCTCCCCCCTCACCCCACCAAACGCACACCTACACAAACACAGTCACAGCGCGCACCCGCCCACATGCACCGCCATGCCCTGCCCACCCGCAAACTCTTACTCACTCACACACTCATACTCTCTCTCTCTCTCTCTCTCTCTCTCTCTCTCTCTCTCTCTCTCTCTCTCTCTCTCTCTCTCTCTCTCTCTCTCTCACACACACACACACACGCGCGCGCATATAATTCTCAATCGTGCGCGGCAATATGACACAAAGAGACGAGCCACATTGTGCAACTGTGGATGCCAAATCTGCGGCAGCCTCGCGCTCGCGTAGCCAGGAAATCAATTATATCGGCATGAGCCGCGCGGTAGGGCCCACTCATGCGCAACGGCTAACGAGCCACGGACGCGACGCGACCACTGATCGAAAAATGTGAAAACTTTTCACCGAGACGGCCGCTCTCCGAGGGGCAGTTGTTTAATCGTTTGGCGTCTCGCCGTCGCACAGGCGGCGACTGCTAAAAAAAGGCGGCGGCGGAATCACTCGTGCAAACGAGACGCAAACACGCAACTCGCAGACGAGACGAAGGAAAAAAAAAAAAAAGAGTTTCCGCCAAACTAGTTGAGCAACTAGCACAGGCCGGCTGCAGACACCAGCAAGACGCGACGAGACCGTCGACTTTCGACTCACCCCTGGTCGTACAGGCTGCAGTACGGCAGGTGCAGTCCGCGCAGGAGCGTCCAGACGTCCGCGTACCGCCAGTCCAGGATCGGCGACACTCGCATCACCGACGGCCAGCCGAGGTCCGTCACCTAGAACAAACCGCACAGTGACATGCCACTTCATTTCATGTCGCGGCGGAGTCACGCCCCGCTGTGTGCGTCACGCGAGGCGCGCGTGTCACTGTCACGCACTACACGCGCCCGCTTGAGAAATTAGAAACGAGCGGGACATAACCGGATCGGGGAGCGAAGCGTTCCCAGGGGAGGCCTCACCCCTCACCCCCACCCCCTCCCTTTCACGAAGAACGTCACCTCTATTGTGAAACGCCCCGCGGCGCAGAGGGCCAATCATTCCGTAGAATTTAATAACTGAATATTTTAATTGGATCGTATCACGATTGGGCTTATTTCGCATGACGAGGACCTGTTGTTCCTGGGCAAGTAATGGTGGGAGGCAATTTGGACACTGCTGGTCACTTGACGTTCGTGCCCGCCAACGCTGCCGGTGCAGCACGCCCCCCACAGGTTACACGACCGCGCCAGCATGGCGCCAGCGCGGTCAAGGACGTCATGGAGGATACGGGTCAAGCGGGTCCAATGACGAAAGGATCAAATGACATCCACAAAAGTTGTCAGAATCCAGTGGAGACTTTTTGAAGAAGTTTTCTGCTCGGGAAGGCAGTTGACAAAGGCGGTTCCCCTCTTACATGCTTCACGCTTGGCGTGCACTGTCAGGCCGATAGCCGGAAGCTAATTATAATCAACAGGGCATCGACACACACAACGTGGGCGCGGTAGACTGCTGAGGGGGGTAGGACTCTGTGGGGGCTGGACTGCGGGGCGTGGACCGTGAGGGGGAGGGGGAGGGCCGCGCGGAAGGCAGTGCCCCCCTCCGCCCGCTTCCCCCTTCCCGCGCCGGAGAGCGGCTTACCTGGAAAGCAGACAGCTTGGAGGAGTACGGGTCGGTGCGCCTCACGCCAATCAGAGCCGCCTTCACCTCGGGCTTCCCCTCCAGGTACTTCCTCAGGCCCACCTTGATGGGGCCAGGCAGCACCTCCAGGTCCAGGTTGTACCTAGCGAGAGACGGAGGGGTTACTCTTTCAACTCGTGCCCTGTCGCTCTTAACACACGGCGTGACGACGTACTGCTGCACCATGCGCGCGACGAACTCGCGGACCTCGGGGAAGGGTTCGGCCGACTGCACCCAGAAGGCGTGCAGGGGCCTAGCGGCGGGCTCGGGGTGATAGTGGCGGACGACGGCGCACGCCAAGTGGAGCAGCACCGTGGCGTCCTTGCCGCCGTTGAAGCAGAGCACCAGCTCTTCGGGGCGGTAGCGACTGCAGCACTCGCTCAGCACCTGGCAGGGGGAAGCCGCATCGGCCTTACAGAATGAGCGAAACGAGGCGCGGCGTCCAGGTCCAATAGCGGTGCGAGAACCGCGACAACGAACCTGGAGTGATTCGCGGAGGCACTTCCCGAAGGCAGGGTCAGTCGCGGATTCGGCGAACTGCTGCAGGTCTTCCATCGGCACGGCGCTCAAGCCCTCGACGCAACCTGAGGGCAGCTGTTGAAGCAGGAACTCGGTGGCGGCGAGAAGCGTCTCCCAGCTCGTAGACTCGAGCGTCAGCTTGGTGGGGAATGGCCAGCCGCCGCAGTTGGGGTACGAGCCGAACGCGACCTGCGGGCAGCGAGCATTGAGCGACGGTCCGCGTGGACAAGGCAAGGGAAGGGCCTAGCTTCGGCAGGTGGCGGCGAGCCACGCGTGCTTCCGCGGGTCGGGCTGGTCGCGCCGCCACACCGCCGCGCCGCCAAGCAGCCGTAAAGATAAGTCCGCTTGTCCTGGGTCACGGACCTGCGGGCCGACACGCACGGGGCGGGGAGAACATTAGAGGCCGGGGGGAGGGGGGGCACCTCTAACGCCTGGGCGACGTACCGATCCTTTGAACTTGTCTACGGCCAAGTTGAGGGGCTGCACGATGAGGGGCTCCTCCACGTTCAAGTAGACTTCTCGGCAGTGAAAGCGCACCGCCGCGCTGCCCCGGATGTCTCCCTCCAGCTGGGCGAAGGCGCGGCGCAGATTAGCGGGCGACCCTGTCGAAAAAGGGGAAGTGAGTCTAGTTTGAAGTCGACAATGGTCGTAGCAAAGCGAGACTCGGGCTGGCGCCGTGCAGCCGAGAACGGCAAACGTCAAAGCGGGCGAGGCAACGAGGCAGGGGCGGCGGGTGGCGGGGCGGGACCGGCAGCGGCATGCATAGCGCGAGGGGCGGCGGCATAGCCCGGCTTGGAGCACAACCTGCCTGGGAAAACGAACACGTTGTGCACTTGGACGACGGGCTTGCAGATGGTGGTGTCGTGCGTGTCGAGGATGCGGTGCAGGCGGCACTCGGCCGGGCACCAGGGCCATCTTCAGGACCGGGTGCAGCGCCAAGGACGACTCGGAGGGCTGTCCGCCGAGGCCGAGAGCCCCGCCCACCATCTCGGCCACCTCGGCGTTGTAGCAGAGCGGCATGTGGAAGGCCCGGGCCACGGCCTCGTACGTCTTGTCGTCATGCGTCGGCCCCACGCCGCCGCTGGTGATGACCACGTCATACCGCCTACGGGGTGCAAAGGTCCGCATTATTAGGAGAGAACGGGCGAGACGAGTTTATTGGGCGAGCCATAAGATGAGAAGAGGAAGTGCTTTCCAGGGTTCTGAAACTCGTCCCCACGCGCGGCTTGCAAAGGTTGGCGGTGAAATTTTGGCCTTGGCCGAGAGAGGAGTCGCTGCGAGTCAAATGGGCTGCCCGCCCGCGCCTGAGTGGCCTGCACCAGCGAGCTGAACGATGGGTGGCCTAACCGGCACGGCGCTTTGGGGCATGGCGTCGAGTCTGGCACGTCGAGGTCACTGCTCATGAAGGGGTACTGGGCGGAGCGCGGCGAGGCCCTAGGAGCGAGGGACGGAGGTACGAACCCGGAAAACTCTCGGATCTCGTTGGCGACGGCCTCCACGTCGTCGGGCACCACCACCACTTTGAGCAGGCGCACGCCCAGCCGGTGCAGCCTCTGGCTGACAAAGTGCGAGTTGGTGTCGCGCACGGCGCCGCTCAGAACTTCGTCGCCCACGACAACTAGGCCGGCCGTTCGGGCAGCCTGTCCAACCGTCACCATGCTCTCCCTGCAACAAGCAGAGAACGGCGTCAGTAAGGAGGCGCGAGCTTCGTTTCAGCGTTCAGAGATTATTTCTCTTACATGCGTCACAACGAGTGTACTGGCATTCTCATCAGGAACACTACGATGAGAAAAATAGTAACACTGGAAAATGGAATTGGGTCCACCAACCATTCAAAAACCTTGTCTTTTTGTTTTTATTAGTTGAGTGAATCCATGTTTTTTTAAAATGTTTTTAATGTCTTTGTCCCCGAACTCAAATTGAAACCATGAAAATAGGTAATCAGGGGAAAATAAAAATGTAGGTCAGGTCACTTAAAACTTTTTAATTTCTTAAAATTTAGATATTGTTTACATATGTGTCAGAAAAGCTACTTCAATGATCCCAGTTTAATATCACTAACTTTATCTATTTCTTGAACTTGTTTTTTATGGTCTTCAGCCTGCTGAGCTCTTTCAGCAGCCATCTTTTGCATTTCTCCATTAAGATTTCCTTTGTCTGCAACGACTGAAGGCTTTTGTTGCATCAAAGTTGAATGGAGGGATTCCAGTTGGCTGTCGACTTGAACAATTTTCTGTTTTGTCACTTGGTTCAACTGTGCATAAGTGAAAGGTCAAGTGTTAACAACATATAATATTTACAATATTTAAGTCTTCAAGTTTAAAAAATAAGTTTTCAAACAAATTACAGCTTACTTTCTTGAGTTGTCCAACAACTTGCTTGGCTTTATTTTTAATTTTGAGACTGCGCGCTCCTGCCACTTTGAAGACATTATTAGTTTTCACTTTACTTCCTTTATTCTTTCCCATAGTTGCAATATGCCTGTAACCAACAGAAAATTCTCCAGTCACACAACATGAAATAATGCAAGTGGCACACTGGCCACAGAAAATAGGATGGGCAATGCTCACATTATTTACATCTGTACAGGTAACTGACATACACACAATTCAATTCTGTTTGCTATCATCTCGGATGCAAAATTTTTTGAGCGCAGGCTCATCTGAATCATTCCCAAATAGAATATTTTCTGGCAATTGGAAAGATACTCTCATCATATCTTTATTGTTGGATACGGTCCGAACAAGGAATACCTTCTTCAGGTTTTCATTCAACTCTGCACCCAAATGGTGCTCCACTAGTTCTTTTGCAGCTTTTGAAGAGTCCTCAGCATTTTTAATAAAACAATAGACATGAACAATTGGATTTATGAATGTAGATGGCTTCTCTTTTTGTAAGGATAAGAATTTAAAGTTTTTCAGGAACTCAACGGCCATTGCTGGAAGATTCATAATTATGTGAGTGGGTTTATGGTTGCCTTCGGACCAACACTTCTCTAAATCTGCCTTGATATCAGAGCGGATGAATTCTGCTCCATCTTTGTTAAAAACAGTTACTCTGTCAGACACCTTATTGGATTTGACATTCTGTTCTAACCATTTAAAAGACTCAGGATTTAAATCATTTGCAAGAACTCTGCATTTTTTCTTTGCTGCAGGAACAGAAAATGGACCAACACCCGCAAACACATCATAGATGATGCTGCCACTATCAATTTCATTCACAACTCTTTCATGCTCTCCCACCAACCTTGGGTTCCAATAAACTTTAGAGAAGTCAAATTCAAATTTGCAGTGGTTCTCTTTGACCTGAGTCAACATATTTTCATCTCCAGCCAAAAGTTCTATTTGAAATGTTCGATACGTAGAGTCAATTGAATTAGCTTTGTTAACGACAGAGCGAGCCTGCTTGTTTTTATCAAGCAAAACCTGACCAATTAAGTGCTTGTAGTCTAGTAAATGCTCACGAAGGTTCACGTGAATTATATGTCCAATGGTTGACCAGCTTGAAACTCCCTCTTGGTCTTGAGGTAACACAGTTTTAAATATGCCTTCAGCAAGCCAGTTTTCATATGACAAATTTATTTCACACATCTTGAAGTCATCGACCGTTAGACCTTCTAGCTTTTCTTTCTCATCACGAGACAAAAAGTCCATTAATTTAAATGGATCTAAAATGATTTTTTTATCATAAGATCCTTCAATAGTTTGAACTGGGTTCAAGTTGGGCATTTTAAGTAAATATTTTTTAGTAACTTTCAATATTTTGGGAATATTTTCTTTGGATACCAACACATAAGGAACATAAATAGATTTTGAAAATTTTTCCCTGTCCAGTATTTTCATGCCCTTTACAGAGGAAGGCGGCAGCAGCAAGTCCTTCACCAAAACACAGTCTTGCAGCGATGGCATTGTCACTGAGAGACGATTAGAGCCCACAGCCATGGATGGTAAAAGACCAGCAATCGCAGCCTGAATGCTCTTAATTACTCCTTGCCGCATAAGGAAAGTCTATCCATTTACGCCATAACCTGTTGAACAGAAACATTGGCGATACTTGCAAACTGAGATTTTCTGCATGTCCTTTTGTAGAAATGATTGCAAGTATCATAAGAAAATTGTTTTTGTAAACTTAGTTCTCATCTTATCCAGTATCAGGAGGCAATAGTTCATTTTACCTACTTTAGGATTTTCAGAAACATAAAAAACGTTTCTTTCACAAATCAGAGGCAAGTAGGCAGATTGGCTTAAAATAGAACCGACTTACGGGGAGAAACTAATCAAAATAGAACGGGAGCACCAGATTGAAATTAACTTTGGAAGGTGCATTACACAAGAGAGTTGCAAGATACCTAATTTTGGGTACAGGAAAAAAGTGGGTACTCATGGGTTATCCGAGCGACCACAGGAAGGAGATTACACTGCAGACAGGAACGGAACACACTTAAGTTACTTGTCCGCTTAGAAATGCATCAAAACCAAATTCAGGTGTATCTCAAACCTAACTTGTGCGCACACGCCGCACTAAACAGAAACAGCAAACAATGGAAGACATGTCTTTAAAACGTTACAATCTAGAAATACTTACGAGGACGGTTTAAATGAAGACCTTGCAGTTTCAAAGAAATGTGTAATACATACTCTAGATCAAAACCGATACTCTTGTGGTTTGGTTCGTTTGGTTATGGACCAGCACAACAAAAAGGAAGGGACGGGACAAGCACGTGGCGCGACGAGATTTAGTTTCACATTGCGGTTCGCATCGTATGAGAAGTTTACCTGATTGTAGAATTCGCAGCGCAAAGATTCTCATGAGGGAATGGACAACTTGAAAGGGCGCCAACCGAAGGGTCGTTTGACTGACTTCGCGAAACGTCTTGAGGGTCACGGTGAAGCCATCTTCGTTGTTTCGGAGGGACTAGCCAGTAAACCAATGCAGATTTGAGGACTATGCACCTATGCTCCCAGTCCTCTTGAGACAAGCAACCAAGAGCAAGTGTCTCCCGACCGATTGTGTATTTTGCCTACCTACAGGGAACAGGTGATTGTGTACCGGGTTGTCCATTATAAGGCGCTTAGAGAATGTAACGGGGGGGGGGGTCACCTCGTCGCTTCCCCCTGAAACGGCGAAGGAATGGGGTACGTGACAAGAGAACTTAAATCACAAGGGACCGAGTGCTGATATGAGCGGACGCGGGCACGGCTTCGCTCCTGTCAGCGGCGCCTCGTTTCGACACTGCCCCTCGCCCTCTGCTCCGCTGACCGAATTCTTTCCTACCTGAGTTGCGCTTATTGGCTCGCTGCATTCCTTGGCCCTCGGCCAGCACAACAAGGCACAGTGTAGTGGCGGCGCGCGGCGCTCAGCGCGCAGCGGCTCGCCCAGAAGCCGATCGGGTATTTTTGGCAGGGTCCAAACTGCGTCCCCGAAGGCACTGGCGCTCACCGCGTGACTGACGCTTCAGAAACAATTCCAACTTTGATCCGAATGGACTGAAATAATACGGTCAGAGGGCCGCCTTAAAATCCAATTGGATTGGTTTCATTGCTTTTATTTCCAAGGATTTTGAGCTAATATTCAAAGTTGTCCAAATCGATATCGCTTAACAGAAACGGATTTCGATGTCGGCAGAGACCATAGCCAAGGCATGAGACTGGCTGGCTGCAGCCCTGCGTGGGCACACTGTGATTTGAACACGCACCAAGTGACTGGAACAGTTGGTGTACTCGAGAAGGAGACAATTCCACATTCTTAAATCAAAAACGCCTGAAAGAAGGCAACAAGCGCGACAAAATAAATAATACCGAATTCTAAACGATTCGACGCCCCATGGCACACATGGAACACTTGGCCGGAGGGGGCAAGAGGAATACTCTTATCTCTCATCCTAGCCTGCTGAGGGAGGGGGAGAGAGAGGGGGGAGAGAGAGAGAGAGAGAGAGAGAGAGAGAGAGAGAGAGAGAGAGAGAGAGAGAGAGAGAGAGAGAGAGAGAGAGAGAGAGAGAGAGAGAGAGAGAGACGGAGAGAGAGGGGGGGGAGAGAAACGACTCTTCGGATTCGGAGACCCTTCAGATTGATTGCAGCGTAGGGGAGCCCCAGCCCCACCGCGAGAGCACAGAGCATCCCCACATCAAATCACGACATTCTTTCATTGTCTCTTTCTTCCACCGTCGGGTCGCGGCCACTAGTAGCGCGGATCGCCCGGAGGCCCCAGGCGGGGGGGAGGTTGGGGGGAGGAAGGCTAATGATATTGCCGTGCCGTGGCGCTAAGAAACGAAACTGAATTATATTTGGTGCCTGCAACGCCCGGCTCGGCCCGGCCCGGCCCGGGACGGTTACATGCCGGAGACGGTGCCGGTGGCTCAGCTTCCTTCACTCGCTCGCTCTCCCTTTGAGACCCCCTCTCGCCTGCCGTGGCGACGCCTGCTCCAACAGACCGCGGTGCGGGATCGGGTGGGAGTAACCCCCCAAGGGGAGTGACAGTGACATTGCAGAACCGCCTTTTTAGGAAACCGGCGACACTGGTTGAAAAAGTGCAGGATAGAAAACCCGCCGAACTCAATCTTATCTGTTTTCAGTACGCTCCTCATTTAAATCAATATGCTTATTTTTTTTATGTTTTTAGGGCGGGGAGGAGACGCGCCCGATCGCGCACGACAACTGCACAGTCAAGGCCGTTTCTATGTTCAGCGCAACAAAAAACCAAACCAAGTTTGGAGAGCGAATGGAGTGCTGTCGAGTGATTGCAGAAGGCTGACGGGGGGCGTGTTCCTCTTCGACCTCGTGTTCTGCCATTATTTGATAGATAAAAAAATAAAAATGTTGAGTTGTAAATGCATGCTGGTTGCCGGTGGAGGCGCACAGAAGCGATGCAGGGACACATGACTGCGTCCATGCGCGAGCCCTCCACGATGCCCCCGGGCGTCCCACTCGGCTCGTGCCCCCTTCAGCGGAGGCGCACTCGCTGCCAAGTTTGCCGTGAAACGTCGGAAAGTGAAGTGGCGCTCGCTGTAACAACTGCGTCTGCGCGAGGCGGAGGAGAGAGGGGTCCCGCTTGGGTTTGCTTTTGACCTCAACAGCCCCCGAAACCCAAAACAATAGTGAAATTAGAGGAAAATGAGCAGGACAGTACAAGGACTTTCCACCTGGAGTCGCTCTGTCTCTCTCGCACTCCTCCGGATCGCCCCGTGAGTGCGAGAGAGAAACAGGCAACAGCAAGCGCTGCTGTGTGGACGCGGCATGGCGGCCGTCGCCACGCCAATGTTCCTCTTCTGCCCTATTATCCGAAGTCATCCATCAGTGCTCGAGCGGTCGCGTCGCGCCCCGAGCGGCTGGCTGAATCCGAACAGGCCATAATGTAATTCATGTGTAATTAAATCCGTGTGACGAGGACTTGATGCTCGCCTCGCGATCCGGCGCCTCACAGTGAACCAGAAGACCGGCGCAGGCGCTGGGCTCGTTTTGAGCTCCAGAGTCGCTAAACAGGACTCGAACCGAACGTGTGACCCCACCAGGATTCCTCGTTCGGAAAGCATTCTACTGGTGGGGTCACAAGTTCGGTTCGAGTCCTGTTTAGCGACTCTGGAGCTCAAAATGCGTCTTCGCCGGTCTTCTGGCCCAGCTGGGCGACTCTGGGCGGAGGGCCGCGGGAGCGGGATGCAAGCCGCGCACAGGTGCATGGCACGGCGTTTCATCGCTCTGTCTCTCTCGCACTCATGGAGCGTCCCGTAGCGGTGTTAGACGGACTGAAGCACCGTTGCGGCTTGCAGGTGGACGGCCGCGTCGACACGGCGCACGCCAGGTGCGGCCTAGGCGCAGCTCGCGGTCGTGGGCGCCTGCACATTCCACGCACCGCCCGCGCGCCGCCCGTCTCTGTCGCACCCTCGGGGCAGAGGGGACGCGGTGGGGCGTCGGCAAGCAATCAGGCCGCCCCGGTGTAGCGCCGGCTGCGTGCGAGTCGTCGAGGCGCCCGGCTGCGGCTTATGAATGGGCAATGCCCCGAGCCTGCCGTGTGCTCTATTCGGCACGCCGACGGATTAATGCCCCGCCGGCCCGGCCCCGCCGGCCCGGCCCGGCCCGGCCACAGTCATTCCTAATAAACTCACAGAGCGTCGGCGCTCTGTCCCTCTCGCACTCGTGGTGCGTGCCGCAGGGGTGCGCGGGGGACAGAGCGTCGCGGCGCTGTGCGCAGGGCGAGTCAACGGCCCTCGAGGCTCGCGGAGGGAAGACCACGGGCAAGGGTGGCGCGTTGTGGTGCAGCGGGCCGCGACGCAGGCAGGGCGGCAGGGCCTGCCGAGTCGCTCCGCCTCTCTCGCACCCCTACGCGCGTGCCGAGGCCGGGGGGCCGGGCCGGTGAGTGCGGGAGAGACAGGGCGACGGAGGCTGGCCGTGCGGGTAAGGAGTGTAACGAGGCTATGCCGCGTTGCAGCTTGACCGTGGCGTTGCGATCGCGTCGCGGTGCTCCCGAACACGCGCACGCCCTGCACAATGGCAATGAGGGCCGCGCCCGGCGGGCAATGGGGCGTGAGGCATTCGGGAGAATAACAGCGCTGGCCTCTCTTTGTGCGCTGTGTCGCGCCGCGCGCACCGCCTGCCGTGGGACAGAAGAAAAACAAAGAATCTCCGAATGAAGGCGCGCCAAGCCCGACGAGCAAATAATTATGCATTACGAAATTTTTGGGAACAGTCAAACCGATGCGACGCGGCAGCAAATGGCAAAGAAGCATGAAGGAATAGCCTCGTGGAGGTGGTACGAAACTCGGCCTGGATTAGACACAGTGGGCGCCAAAAGCCAGAACAAACTACGATTTCTACACATTCGTCTTGACGAACTTTGCGGCAAGTCTGCTCCTAAACTAAGGCGGGAAATCGCACTCCGCTTAAGAAAGCATCAAAGAACACCGTCCTGTGTGTAGGGAATTCGTAACCCGGACAGGATTAGACGCAGAGGCCACCAGAAGTCAGCCGAGACCACGAGCAATTTCACTATTTTTTGACCTCACAGAATCTTTCTTTTCGGCAAACATGACATGTACTGCTGGAACCGGCGGCGGCGGGGCCCCGCGGGGCTGCGGAGTGGGGCCCTCAGGGCGCGTCCACCGTCCGTCCATCCGGCCCTGCTGGCTGCTGGCGACGCGCTGCACTCGGCGCCCTTGACTGCCAGGCCACCCACAGAAAATCCCTCTCTCTCCCTCTCTCTCGGGACTCGAACCGAGCGTGTGACCCCACCTGCTCTCCGAACGAGGAATTCATTTGGGGTCACACGTCCCGTTCGAGTCGTATTTGGCGACTCTGCACCTCAAAACGCGTCAAGAGTTTTGGCCGCCTGCGCCTGTCCTCTGGCCCACTGTGGGGCGTCGCGACGTCGCGGCGTTGCGCTGTTTGTGTGCGACCGAGCAGCGGTACCCGGTGGCGCGCTCGTGCTCGTCGCCTCACCTCGGGCACAACAAAACGACAGATCCTTTCTTTTCTCGGGCAGAACTCTCGGCGAGGCGGCATCGAAGCAGACAGCGGGATGAGTCACCTCCCCTTGCTCCCTGTGTCCCCTCCCTCCCGCTCCCTCCCACCAGCCATCTAGCGCACAATGCCGTCGACGAAAATAAATGGAATCCCTCCGCACTGGGCAAATGCTGCGAGTCGCAAAGTCGCGCGCGGCGCGGTGAGGAGCGGGGAGCAACGTGGCGACGCAGCGGCGGCACCAATATTGGATCTTGAATCTCTTTCCCGGCAACTTTGAGTGAGGAACAGCGCGCCGACTTCCTGCATCGCGCTGTCCACGCGCGCGCTGGGGGCCGCTCTGGCTTTCAGGTTAAGGCCGTGGCGCCCCGTGCCGACGCGTGGCCAGGCGTGCCCCCTCCGGCTGCTCGCTTGCACGTGCCGGCCGCCCCGCCGTGGGTGCACGACGCAGCGGGGGGGGGGGGGGCGCTGTAGTATTCCTTTCCGGAGTCTGTCCGGCACTGAGGCTGAGGCACACGGAGCGGCAAATTTAATGATGTGAAGTGGCGCGGGCGTGGGCTGGGGGCAGGGCGGGGCAGGGGGTGCGCCGGGGCGCGCGCTGCTGGCTGGGGCCTCACGGGCCGGCGAGCGGCACGGCACCATGCCCCACCTTGTGCCCCGCCCCCATCTTGACATGACTCGGCAATGCTTGCAACTCTTCGTGACAATTTGTTGCTAGCCGAGCACTTTGCTCTTGTCTGGCGAGACGGGGCGGGGCGGGGAGGCGGAAGGGTCCTCGCCCAAACAGCGCGGCGGCGGAAAGGAGGCCAATGACTCGTCCCGGGCGTCGCCACGCCGCAGGGCGCGCCGCGGTCGCGTGATTCACACCGAAGCTCAGGCGTCAGGGCGTGGTAGGGCGTGGCGGGGCGTGGCGGGGCTGTCTTATATTTTTCTGCGGATTCCTTGGCCGCCTGTCGAGGCGGCGCCTTGTATCGACGCCACGACCGCGTGGGCCTAGTGGTCGGTGCGGAGCGGAATGCCAGCGTCTCCCCGAGGCCAGCGGCGCCAGCGGCAGCCTCACCCTTCGCGGCCCTCGCCCGAATCCAATAAGACGCCACCCCACGGCGAGACTAACCAGCCAGCTCTTTGCCTGCGCGTCCACGCCTAGTAGGAGGCCCCTGGGGTCTCTCTCAACCTCCCCGACCCCCGCCCCGGCCCCAGCTCCGGCCCCGGTCCCCGCACTGTCGGCAGGCCGGCGCGTCCGGCCGCGTCTGGACTAAGTGGCGCTGGTTGGCGCGAAAAAACATGATCGACGAAAGCCGGTTCCCCCCCCCCTCCTCATATATGGCCCCAGCCCCGGCGGCCCCCACGGCCTCGCCGGCCCCGCCTCGCCCGCCTCGCGAGACTTGAGCAGGTCCCTCCCCCGCTGGCTTCTCATGGCTGCTTGGCGGTTTTCGCCGTGTGCCAAATACATATAAAGATGTCGACCCGCCACCGTTGTTGTGCACTCAGCCCCAAATATATGGCGACTTATTTTCAGTGAGGCATTCTCCCTGCTTTCCCCGTTTCGTGGTGTTTTCGAGTCGGGGTCGGGCTCGGCCGGTACCCGGGTGGAGCGGCTATATAATTAAGGAAACAGCCAACAAACAACGACGACAACATTGACGTGCAGTGATAGGCGCTGTGCGCTGTGCGCTGTGCCTCGTGAGCGTGTGCTGCGCCCCCGAATCCCCCCCCCCCGGAGCCGCCCCCGAGCCGCCCCGTTCCGCTGGCCGTGTTTTCGCTTCGGCGTGATAGTTATAATGGGTGCCATAAAATAGCCGCCTCTCTTTTCTGCCCGAGGCCATCCTGACCGGGTCGATGCTGCTAATTCAATCTGTCGTAGACCTGCGTGGCGGCGGCAGCAGCGAGGATGATACGGAGGCCGAGGCGCCGCTCACGAGAGCGAATTATCTGAGCGCCGCTGGGATCGAGAACGCTGAGGGGCTGCGGACGCTGCAGGGCCCTCCGCGACAATGCTCGCGCCTCGTCGGCCGCAGGCCGCGTGGGGCGCCCGCAAGACAAGGAAGAAGCAGAGGCCCCCCGAAACCCCGGCGACGCGGCCGCGCTCTCGTCGACGTCATCTATTCAACCCCGACGGGGCCCGGCCCTGGCATCTGTGACGCACCGCCCGCGCGCCGGCCGAAAAGCAGTGCGGCGAAAGTCAACATATTGGCTAACGGCGCGGGGCGGGGCGGGGTGGGGCGGGGCGCTGAGCGCCACAATGTGGCACACACACACACTAAACTTGTGTGAGTACTCAGTGCACTCATGAAAGTGAATTCTGGTGAAAGTGAATTCTGGTAGCACGCTCGTCCAGATCTAAGTCTTAGCAAAGCGGGCTCATTTAAGTATAGTACACACTTTGTGTGCTCATTCAATTACAATCATCGAGGCGCGTTCGGCAAGGACACGCCTCGAAGCGCGCTCTCACAAGCATGACTGACAACACACATAAGTTTTTGTGTCACAGAGAGCACAATGCGGACTTTGGAATCTTCTCCGGGCGCGGCATCCGGCGGGTTCTACACGGCGCATTGTGTTGCTGGCCGATGCAAGTGTTTCCTGGAAGCCACTGAAACTCACCGCTCCTGCGCAGCTGGTTCTGCGAATCGCCGCCGTCGTAATTCGTCGCTGGCACTCATGAGACATGTGAGCCACGTATTAGTGCGACAGAGAGTGAGAGAGGAGAGACGGTGAGGGGGGGAGAGAGAGAGAGAGAGAGAGAGAGAGAGAGAGAGAGAGAGAGAGAGAGAGAGAGAGAGAGAGAGAGAGAGAGAGAGAGAGAGAGAGAGAGAGAGAGAGAGAGAGAGAGAGAGAGAGAGAGAGAGAGAGAGAGAGAGAGAGAGAAGCGCTCTGGATTCTGCTGGAGCGAGGAGCGAGGAGCGCGCCTGCGAGCGAGAGCGTAGGCACGCCGCGCGCTCGCCCTGCGGCCGGGCTGCCTACCCGCACACTGTAAGGCGCTCCAAGACTTCCAGGCAGCCAGCTCCCGGCGTGCCGTGCTGTGCCGCGGCGCTGCCGGGTCGCCGTCCTCCCAACCACTTGTTGGCCCTTGAGGGTGGGGTGCGGGAGCACAACAAGTACCCCCAGCCCTGGGCGGGGGAGAGGCGGCGGCGCGGTCCAGACAGCGGTGCCGGATTTCGGCGGAAGGGCAAGGGCTCACTGGTTAGTGTGGGGCGCCGGGGCGGCTGGAGGAGGGGGAGGGGCAGGGCCAGGCAGGGCGGTGAAACGCGTTAAGCGGGTCGTGATGCCGCCGCCACCCCCTGCCCTTGGATTCGTGGCGCGGGCCTTGAACGGGGCCGGTGGCCCGGCGCACGCTGGAGGCCGCTGTGGCGGGGCCGAGTTTGGCCACCACGAGCATTGTCGCACCCTGAAACATTTTTATCTAGCTTACCAACGAAATGTTATTCGTGCATCCAAACGCTAATGATTAACTAACAAAAAGGCGCCCAGAGGGAGAGAGGTCCGATGTAAGGTCCGTGGACCTGTGGACCTTCGCGCCCCCCTAAGGTCTTATGGAAGATGTATGGACAGCCCCCATCTTTTCGGATACACCTGCCGTGCCGGGGACCAGACCTCCCCGAATGACCTTCGCGCAGTTGGCACGCCCGGTCCGGGCTGCCCCGGGCTGCAGGCGCTTCGCTGCGACCAGTAGGCCGTTACCCCGCCGCGCCACGCCACGCCGCGCTCTGGCCGCGGTGTCTGTTTACCGTCATGCCGGCCGTCAGGGAGTCGCCGAGTCAGCGGGCCCAGCACCTCAAGGGGGCGCTCCTCGGAATGTGAAGACCGCAAGCCAACAGCACGCGGGGCGGAGCTGCGGAGCCGAGACCTCGTGAGCCCAGCCCTCCGCACTGTACGGGAAATTGGCCGTCCACCTCCACCTCCCCACCCACGCCGCTTCCGTCCCCAGCCACCTTGCCGCACATTTCTGCATTGACTCACCCGTTGCGAGCGAAAACGTTCGACAGCAGAAAATACCAGCTGCCGTTAATCTTGTTGTTGTTGTTGTTGTTGTTGTTGTTGTTGTTGTTGTTGTTGTTGTTCTTGTTGTCGTCGTCGTCGGTGGTGGTGGTGGTTGGTGGTGGTGGTGGTGGTGGTAGTAGTGAGGGCGGCCGCGAGAAGACCTTGTTGTTTTGGCTGGCGGCGCGGGTGGGCGCGGGCGGCGCGCGGCGTCTCCCCACCCTCCCCGCCGAGGCGATGCCCGCTGGCGCGCTCTCGTTGGCAGGGCGACGCAAGGTGTGCCCGCGCGGCCCGCGGGGAGGCGGCTGGCGGCAGGGGAGGGACGGGGAGGCTTCCCCCGTCGGGTGATCTCACTCACTCCGCGCGTCGCGCTGGTATCCCGGCTGGCCCGGCTATGCTGCCGCGCAGATGCACAGCCAGGACGCATTCCTTGGCGTGGCCAAAGAGGGTAGTAGTGCGAGTGCGACGGCCGCATGGCTGTCCCTGTCCGAAGGGACTGGCGTGTCGAACAGGGCGAACCGACGGGTGAAGCGCGGCTGTGGATACGCCGTTTCGTACGATCTCTTCCACTGTAGACAGTTTTTTAGTTAACCATTGACGTTTGGGTGCATTAATAAGATTTCGTTTGCAACATTGATAAAAATGACTAAAAAAATGTATGATCAAAACGTTATGAAGACTAATTAGTTTGTTGATGACCCTATTAATGCACCCAGACGCCAATAGAACGAAAAGTAAACCGCAAGGGTTGGGAGATCCGGCCGCGCCAACCCTCCCGGTGGCGCGAGCCGTTCCACAGAACTCGAGACGTCGCGAGCAACATTCTCCTCCCCCTCTTGAGCCGGCGCGTGTTTCGTCGCAGGTGATGGGATTGCAATGCTTTTTATTTTGTCCGCCTCTCGACATGGCACACGGCGTTGCTCTCCCCATTCAGCGGGGTCGCCACGAGGAGGCGCCGTGTCTCGGCGCGGAGCAGCGGAGCAGCGGAGCAGCGGAGCGCCCCTTGGCCGGCTGTATTGTGCGCGCGGAAACAGCGCACACAATGTATAATCTCAATTTGCTGCGCGGATGCTGCGCGTGGACCCCCCCCCCCTCCCGCAGACGCTGACAACAGCGACGCCTCCGGCTGCTCCTGGCGTTGTAAGTCCCTGGCTGCGCCGCTGCGCCGGGGCATGCGACTTCTTCGCTTTCACAATGCGCCCGTCGTTTGGACTGTTGGACCCCCTGCGCTGCGCTATTCATCGCGTCGTGAGACGTTGGCGTTGGCGTTGGCTCGAGGCAGGCACTCGGCAAAAAAGCAACACTCTTGTTTGTTTCAACTGTGTTAGAAGTCACTTAAAATCCTGGCTCGTCGTGAAAAATTCAGTCGTCACTGCGACGCGAAAAGTTGCTGCCCGTCTTCCTAGGCAACCTGTTTGCGTTTCACAGGCATGTAAGCCCGCCGCTGTGAGCCGCTGCGATGCCGCGGCCGGGCAGCAGCACCGCGTGGGGCGGGGGCGGTGCCGCCGCACAGGGGCGCACGGCGCACCGTCTTGGGTCAAGACCTGCAGTGCCGCGGGCACGGCTTCGCGCAGTCGCCCGGCAGGTGTGAGGGCTTAGATGCAACCCCCGAATCATTCCTCCGGCGGCTAGCGGGACAAGGACGGCCAGTCCCCTCATCAAGAGCCGCCGACGCCGCGATTGGACGCCGACCGGCCCGTGACTCCATTGCTCCCCGACCTCGTTGCTCCCCGCCTGCGTCCTAGACAGATGCATTCCGAGGGTTTTATTTTGCCTCTCGCCTTCACCCACGTCGCGCCGCACCTGCGGGCTGAGGAGGCTGGCAGGAGTACGCGCGCGCGCGTGTCTGTCTGTCTGTCTGTCTGTCTGTCTCGCTCTCTCTCTCGCTCTGTGAGTGAGTGCAGGCCATGCATGCCGACCGCATTGCCGTCCGAAATAACAAGCAAGAGGGAGTGCAGGTGTAATTTCCGCGTATGATTCCCCCGCTCGCGCACGCTGCCGTCCCGAGCCTCGCCCCCTTCCCCCTCCTCCGACCCCAGGGCCCCAGGGCCCGGCTCAGATACACACAGAATCTTTTCTTTCTCTTTCTCTCTCTCTTTCTCCCCTTTGCGAGGAGCAACGCAATCCGTTCATCTCTAAGTGGCATCGGCTTGAATGCGCTGCGCCACTGTGACGCTTTCGCTGCTGGCCCGTTACGTCGCCTTGTGGCGGGCTGTCGGTCGGGCTGTCAGACGCGGGGACAGGATTAAGTAGCTGTCGGCAACTCTTGCCCCCGCCGCCACCCCCACCGGGCCCGGCCCGTCCGGCGCGGAATCTTACATTTTTGCCAAGAGACCGAAACATTTGTAGAGCACCTCTGCCGCTACCTGTGTCGAAAGCCGCGGCCCCGAAATAAGTGCGCGACGCGAACGGCCAGGCCGAGCCGCGTCACTGACAGACGGTCACAATGCGCGCGAGTCCGTCGGGATGTCGGTACGAGAGAGACGGAGTGACCAAGCTACAGTTGATCGGAATCTGCCGATAGCGAGATACAAGTCACGTCCGACCGTCCGACAGTTCGAGCAGCAGCCTACTGTCGTCGGTCCGGCCGTCTCTCTCGCACCCATACGTGCCAGAGAGAGATCGTCCGAAATTGCTCTGCTGCAAGCGTGCGCGGAGCAAGCCGCATCCGGCCCTGCGGTACACTGGTAAAACGAAGGCAACATTGCGCCATTGCTCCTCTCGTGAAGCGTGCTGTCTGTGAGCCCTTTTTGAAGCGTGCAACAGCTCGTGCGCCCCTTTCCTTTTATCTAAATGCATAGGGGAAGCGTATACGTTTTCCCAGTGAGCTCTGCGGACGGAGGCCACGCTGCCCCGCCCGCCCCGCCGTTTGCTTCTTTACAAACTGGTGAAAGAAAAATCAGTGACGGACTTCAATTGAGCAGGAAGCGGGCCCCGCCTGTGTCAGCGAAGGGTGGCTCTGGCTGGCCGCCCGGAACGCCTCGGGTTGCAGGTTAGTATAATAGTCCAGTCACTAAGAGTAACTGGGCCTTTGTTACGATTTTTCCCCGCTGTCCTCGAAAGGCGGAAGATTACCACTCCGCAGAAACAGGTGTTGTTGATTTTTAGTACTATGTTTTTGTTGAACGCCTAGGAGCATATTTTTTCTCGAGCTTGACAACAAACTGATCGAAAATCAAGAATACTGGTAGTTATTTTCTGGTTGTATGGGAAGCTCGAAGGAAAAAGCTAGACAGAGCAATTAAAATCTTAACCTGCTGCAGAGGGCCTGCCGGGCCAGGCGCGGCCACAAATGTCTTTTCGGAGAGGTCTGTTCTCGATCCTCAGCGGGATTGAGAATTGATTGTAAACTTAATCAATTTGTTTCCTCTGCAGTCGGCTGTCTGCAGCAGTCCGCGCCTATACCCGCACAGACAGGGCTGTGGCCTCTACTGCGCCCTACTGGTGACTCCACTTCAAGCGATCCCCCGCGGCCAAGTTCGATTTGACTGCGCGAGCCCTAGCTGCGGGGGAAAGGAGGGGGTGTCCCGAGCCGCCCCTCCAAGTAATTTGTGGCTGCACCTGATGACCACGTGGGCCACCCGCAGCATCTTGTGCAGTCGGCTAAGCTTTTAATCAGGGTTTTAATTATCGTTTTAATCGCCCCGCCCCGCCCCACCTCGCCCCGAGGCGAGCGGCGTGCGTCCTAACAGACACTACAGATGAGAACGGTCGGCCCGCGCCCTCCGCCTTGCCGTCGTACATCCCTCGAACCAGCGCAGAGTGACCGCGAGTGACGTAAATTTCTGGAAGCTGGTATTAAAATCCTCGCATTCCTCGGTCGCTTACGTTCTCTCCCTCCCTCCCTCCCTCCCTCTCTCATTCTTTCCCCCACCGACGAAATAACATCCGTGTATGAAGACTGTACTCTGTTTATTAGGACAGAAAGTATGGTGGCTGAAAACTTCCTCGTAGCAGGGCGGACTAGCCGAGTGAAATGTCAGCTCTTTCTGGAAGCCGGTGTTAATTAAAATCCTTTTCGGTCGCTTGCGCGCGCTTTCTCTCTCCCTTCCCCCCTCCTTCTTTTTTCCATCATCGACGAGACAAGACACGTGTTGTACATTGAACATTGTTTATTGGTTTCAAACGAACGGAAAATGTGCTCGAAACCAGTTTTCATTTGACTTTTTGTATCCGTTTCAGAGTCAACCGCACACGGTACGATGTAAACATCCCTCTCCTGACCCTCGCCTGACCCTCGCGCGCTATCCTCGTGACGACAAACTCGGCGCTCTGGATCGGACACTTCATTTTCCACGCATGCTCGGAGGTGAGTAATGAGGGTCGGCTTTAATATGAAGGGGGTAGTAATTCACGCCGCCGTCCCCGGTCTCCGTCGCCGCTGTTGTCGCCGCGACCACCCCCTCACCACGGCCTCTCGCCGCACCGCGGCCCTCGCGGCGCAAATGCGCGCGGATGACGAGTAAGAAGGTCACCGTTTCCTGCAGTGACTGCGGACGGCTGTGTTGGGGTCAGTGCTGCCCAGACCCCCGCGGCTCCGCGGACAGCATCGCCTTCCCACCCTGTCACGGTGTCGCCCGGCGTCACGGTGGCACTCGTCCCGTCCGTCCGGCCAGCCGTCGTCGGCGACGGTCCGTCCCTCAGGCATGCGGCGTGGAAAGAGAACTCGAGGAATGCAAGGTTGGCCGCCGGGCCGCCCAGCCCACCACAGGGCCCAGGGGCCGCCGTACGGGAGGGAGGGCTGTTGATCCCCTCCCCGGCGTCCCCGCTCGCCGCTTGCCTTGCTTTTTGCTGGCGGGTGTCGCGCCACGTGCCCCGCGACGCCTGGCGTCCCGCGGCCGGCGGCGTCGAGGGCTGCAGTCCAAAACACGGCGAGCGGCGAGGCAGACGCATCCCGACGAAGCCAGAGAAGCACTTGGGCCGCCGCCGAGGCAGCGAGCTCACCGCCGCGAGGAACCCCAACAAGGCCGTCCCGAGGGTCGACGAAGGCCGCCGGCGATCTTCCTCGGCGAGCTAGGGCACGCACTCATCACCATGAAGATAGTGGACGCGGGGTGCGCAGTGGTGGCCGGCGTGGCGGGCGCGTCCGTGGCGGCCACTCCGGCCGATGACTTCAAGCGACATGCGGCGCTCAGCCTCAGCGACCTGTGCGCCACACTGGGAGACATCTGCAAGGACATCTCTCGCCAGGATGCCGTCGAGGTCTCCTCCTGTCAAAGGTGCGTAGGCTGACGCCGCGGAGGATGCCGCGGCGCGTCCCTCGGCCGCGCGGTGGTTGGCTGACAAATCTGCGTGGCACGGGCACTCCCCTTATCACCAACGAGCTGATTAAAATTGCCCCTCCATCGCGTATTTGACAAGAGATTTCTCAGTGACTGTGGGACGGAATGCTCGGCGGGGGCTCGCGGGGCCTCGTCGTGGGGCCGCGCCGTGCCGCGGGGATGGTCGGCTGGTGGGCACTCGCCTGGTCGCATTCCTCTGGCGCGCCGCCAGGGTAAACGACGGCCGCGGCCCGGGCCTCGGACCCGCTCGCCGCGACCCTCCTTAACCCAGTCGGTTCCATTCAATGACCACCACCTCGGAGCCTCGTCTCGGAGTCTCCGAGTCGGAGACCGGGCGCCTAGTAGGCTCCAGCTGCCTGCAGCGCAGCGCAGCCTGTCGAGCGATTCCGCTGCCTGTACTTCTGTCTGTCTCTCTCGCACTCATGGAGTGTGCCATAGCGGTGGGAGAGCGACAGAGCGAGGAGTGAGGGCAGCGGAGTCGCTCGACTGGCCGGACAGACGCCCTGCCCTCAGTGCTGCGTTCGCAACGCACGCCACCACACCGCGCGGGCTGGCGCACTACGGCCGACGAGCCAAGTTCAAAGCCGACGGTGACGTCATCCAGGCATATCGGCTCAATGAAGCTATTGACACCGTTTTGCGGCGTGCTGTGCTTGACAAAATGCACCGCCGATACGGCCATTTGACCTTGCAGGCACGGCGTGCTTATCGAGTGGGCAATGCGGTCGGGGCCGTTGAATCCCAGAGGACTGTATGGTCAGTCTGGCTCGGCTAAGGCCTTTGATCCGTCGCTATCACACGGTCGAGCGAAGCAGCAGGGCAGCACAACGTTATGACGTACAAAGTGACGTCATATTCGTTGAATAACAGTGATAAGTGAAGTGACCGCGATGTGTGTGTGGACAGGAGCCTCCCCGCCGTCCCGCCTGCCGCCGGAGTGCCGCTGGCGCCCGGCGTGTGTGAGGTGCAGCCCCACCTGCTGCTGGGTGGCGCCGCGGCGCTGCGGCCGGGGCTGCTGGCCACCCTCGGCGTCACCTGCGTCATTAACTGTGCCGCGGAGCTGGCCAACTTCCCCGTGCCCGAGAATGTGACCTACCTGCGAGTGCCACTGGCGGACCACCCCAGCGCCGCGCTGGACCAGCATCTGGACACCGTCGCGGACGCCATCGAGGAGGTGAGCCGCGGCCTGGAGTCTACTTGGAGCATGGTGTCTCGAGAGGGCTGCGCTCGGCGAGGCAAGCGGCGGCGGACTGGGCCAGAAAGGCCTGATAAGCATCCGTTGGGTACCTTGGAGTGACGTGTAGCGTCACACAAGCACAGTGGACCAGAAGACCGGCGCCGGCGGCCAAAATTACAGACGCGTTTCGAGCTCCAGGGTCGCTAAATGGGACTTGAGCCGAACATGTGACACTACCAATGGATTCCTCGTTTGCAGAGAAATCCATTAGTGGAGTAACACGGTTGGTCCGAGTCCGACTCTGGAGCTCAAAACACGTCTAGGCCACCTGCGCCGGTCTTCTGGCCCACTGTGTCACACTCGCGTCGACGGCGCTGCGCTACTGTACACTGTCCCGGCCGGCACGCGCCGCGCCACGCGCTGCACCTGACCTGCATCCCCTTGCACACCGCCAAGGCCGAGCCACGGGCTATTCATCTAATGGCTGCCGCTATTCTCGGAGGAATGTTTCCGACTTTTTTTTGCGCGTGACGGGGGGCGGCGGCGGGCGGCGCAATGCCTGTTTACACGAATGCCTGCTGAGTCACGCCCGTGTTTACTACACAGCCTTGCGTGCTTGATCTGGGGTAGGGCAGGGACAAAGGGAAACATTTTATTATTTTTTTTTGAAAAATGAAACGGAGTTCGTTTTGATCACCTTAAAAAATCATGATCGGGGAAAGGAAGCTGCCCAGCCTGTCGAAGTTGGGCCTGGCGCGGTGAAGCGCGGGCCGGGCCGGGCCGGGCCCGCGCATGACGGAGATGCCGGCGCTCAGCAGGCCGTCCCGGTCTACCCCTACGCCGCTCGAGGGTCTTGGCCATGCCGGGTTGGCGTCCGTTAGCGGGCTGAGTAATTGCCAGCCATCTGTTTGACCGGCGACAGAGCCGTCCACTGAGGATTACGATGCGAGACAAATGGGCGTCCCGCCGGCCGCGTCGTGAAGCTCGCGGGCACTCAGGCGCCAAGCTGACACGGCGCTACCTGGCGCCCGAGCAGCGCGCCCAACGCCGACTCCGCGCCGCCCCGCTTCGCCCCGCGCCGCCCCGCGCCGCGAAGCCCCGCACAACAAGGAGAAAGGATGCGGCGATAGGCCTGAGAAACTAGCGCCGCGCCCTAGCTTTGCTCCGAGTCGCATAAGTCCAACTTTCGGTCCGCCATGACGGTGTGCGTGTTGCAGGTGCGGCTGCAGGGCGGACGGACGCTGGTGCACTGCTTGGCCGGAGTGTCCCGCTCCGCCGCCATGGTGCTCGGCTACCTGGTCAAGCACCACGCCATGCCTCTAGCGGAGGCCTTCTCCCTGGTGCGCGCGGCGCGGCCCATGGCCAGGCCCAACTCGGGCTTCTTCCGGCAGCTCATCGACTGGGAGCGGCAGCACCTGGGCGCCATGACGGTCAGCATGGTGGAGCACCCCGCGCTGGGCGCGCCCATCCCGGACGTCTACCTGGAGGATTACCGCAACACGTTCCTCTTCCACAGCAAATACAGCAACAGGACGTGCGGCGGGCGCTAGGAAGGCTCCGGAAGGATTGCGGCCAGTCACAGCACTGCACTGTTGGTGGTGGCGCGCCATGGCGTGGCTAGGCGGCGTGCCGCGTGATCTCACGACGCCCTCGCTAGGGATGGAGGGACGACTGCATCGTTCTCATTTCCAATAGTGTAACTCCTCATTCACTTTCGCTGGGACGGTCATTTATCCTAGAATCCATTCTAATGCCTATGCCATTTGTTCATCGTCATTTTCATTGGGATGGATTTTATGAAACATTTGTAAAGGTTTTCAAATTGATCGTTCATTGCTCGAAGTGGCTACCCTGTTTGTCATACTTCATAGTTCGTATGCCATATTTCATCATTCATTTCTTATTTCATTGTCCGTAATACCTACTAGTAAGAAAGGCTGAGTTGTGCCGATGCGCTCGGAGGACTCAGTCTTAGCGGCCTGCGAGAGACTGAGATAGGAATCCAGCAGCAACAACTGAGTCTTCCTGGAACAGACCGCTAGGACCGGATCCTTTCCAAGCACATCTTCACAACTCAGCCTTTCTTTCTAGCAGGCATCGTATGTCATATCTCATTGTTCATGTCATAGTTCATTGCACATGTCATATTTCACAGTGCATATGTCATATTTACGGATCATATTTCATAGTTGCGCGTTCATATGTTATGAGTCATGTTTCATAGTCATGTAATATTTTAGGTCATGTCATATTTTTATCGGCCATGCCATATTTAATACTACTCATATCATACTACAGAGCTCGTTGTTCATAGTTTGTCACATTTCATAGTTTATATGCTATATATTGTAGGTCATATTTCACCGTTCATAAGTTTACACTTTATATTTCATTTACATCGCAATACCTCCATAACACTCATTTTCTACCTTTATCAGCACACATCTAGTTTTAGGCGTCTACAATGTGATCTGAATTAAACAATTAATATTAAGTATTAAATTAATATGTATAAGCTAAGTGTCTTTTGTACGTGTGAAAATATACCGTATTCTCAAGTACCAAGGTCTCAAAGTCATTTTTTGTCTCTCTCAACAAGTCGGATTTGAGTCGAAACGATAAAGCGTCATTCACGTCATACCACGTAGTACACTACCTGTTTACCCGACACAGAAATAAACTTGTTTATATACCTGGGATGACGGGGCGGGGGTGGGGGCATTATGAATTGGGTTTCCTGTTCAACCTACCCGAGTTTAAATATAACTTACCTGCTTGTCCCGTGACTTGGCGAGTGCGGGTGCAAGCGAAGTGAGGGCTGGTGGCGGTTATCTCTCGAACTGAATATCCCTGAATATCAGAGGAGGGGGAAAAAAGGACAGTTTACCTGGTTCTTAAAAACCTTTATTTCAGATATAGACAGAGACAGAAACACGCAGAGATAGTTTTATCTTTGACCCATGGTCACACACGAAGTAGAGTTAATTCCGACAGAGTCATAAACTAATATATTTCCATCTTATTGGTACAAGTACATTTTCTTTCGACTGTTTCACAAATATATTTCTTTCTTTATACCCATACACAAACATTTACAAATTCTGCCACATAGACCTACACAAATATGTTTCTTTCCTTATTTCCATACACAAATATATTTTCTCCAATCATACCCATACAGAATTTTTTTTTAACAATTCTTCCTTTTCAAAATATAGGCATACTCGAATATTTCCCTTTCCATCATATGCACAAACACAATTTTATTTTATTTTCCATCATATGCATCTATAAACGCATACACTAATATATTTTGTTTTCAACCTTATTGCAGAAACAAATATTATATTGCCAGCATAGACAAATATCGTTGTGACACCTAATATAAAATATGAGATATCAGAACACAAGTCTCCAGAAGAGAAACCAAGCAAAAGGGTCTTTTCGTTGGAATACAGTAACAAAATAAATTTATTTCTACCACATCTATGTGGTAGATCTATACATCACATAAGAACTAAAAGAAACATCAACTAACATGATATTTGTTATCAGAGTTTCCACCCTGCGGCCACGTGACTGTAGTTGGCCATCATGAAATGTTAACTTTTGACACAAAATTGAATAATGTACGGAAAGTAATCATCCGATTTAAGGAGGCATTGCACTGAAACCAACCCCCCACACAGACTCGTGTGGTTGTTTTGCTAATGAGCAGTTGGTGGTTTAATTGGCTACATTTTGGCACAAACAGAGTTGTGATATCTTGATTTTCACGGACTAAGCGTATCCCGCAAGTTGAGTTTTAGACGGAAAATTTGATTTACAGCGTGTGAACGTCCGGCAATCTCTCATTTTTATGCACTTACAATGAGTCAATTTTAGGCTAGTTTCGGTGTGAGTCGATGCCTGTAATAGAAGCGCCAATTAACTAAGGAATCAACCTTCGTCAACCGTCTGTTGTAGATGAACCTCTGCATTGAGGGACGGGTGCAACCGAAAGAGGCCGGGGTTGATTGCTAAATCAAGTCACACATACTTTTTTTTAATAACACAGACATGGAAACATTGTGACGAATAATACAGAGAGATACATTTACAGTGAGTGGAATCTAATATCTAGGAACACATTTAAATGAAAAAGCGGACACATGTTCGGTTCGTAATACACACACGGTTTTAGTACACAGCGACATTTAAAACTGACAACTTACTTTCCAATACTTATTCTGTCGGCCACGAGCATTGTGTCGTCGACCTGATCCACTTCCATAAATCAGTCTTTCTTAATTTCAATCACACATTTCTTCTCTCACAGCCATTTCACGTCTCTAAACAACCTACACATTTGAAAAACAGTGCGTAAACACAGAAAGAGAGAAGCAGAAACTACCTTTTTTTGCTGAATTTCGCCTCCTTCTCGATGAAAACACTGACTAAGCAAGGAAACATAGGGTGCAAACCCATTCCGGACTTACGCTTTACATGAATTTTCACAGGAAGAAATATTGACTAGCATCAGATGAGAGCTTTGGCTTCTTAACCCTAACAGGCATGAGTTGGCTTTGAACCATCATCGTTCACTGACGCTCAACGGCGTCACTGGTGGGGGAGGCCGTCGGGTCGGGGGTGGAGAAGGCCCTGTTGTAGGCCTGGCCCAGGCCCCTGAACTTGCTCACGGTGCTGGCGGTGGCCTTGTCGAACCATACACGCACCGACGGGCCTGGCTGCAGAGGACCGCCCTCCGACGCCACGGCGTCCTTGACCACGCTGAGGCCGTTCTTGAGCTTGTCGCCGAACGTTGCGCCCAGTGCAGACGCAACCTCCGGCAGCCGCCCCAAGGGGGAGGGACGGCGGGGCTCCTCGTCGAACGCGAAGCACACCTCGTCGTCGCCAGTCAGTGGCGGCGACGGCGTGCATTCTGAAGACGGCGGCGAGGGGCCCAGGGTTAGGCGCTAGGTGATGAGTGGCCTGCCCAGGTACCGGTGGTAGAGCGAGTCCCAGAACACGACCCGCTCATTGGGAGGGTCCTTGCGCATGCGAAGAGTTTCCCCGATCTCCAGGTAGTTCATGTGGTTGCCTTGCCATGCCGGCGTCCACTCCACGCCCAAGTCCGCCCCATTGGCGGGGGTGGGGTTCCTGGAACAGACCATCCGTGAGTAAGGAATAACGCGTCGCGAGCCATGGAAGCGCCACCGATACTGACTTCTTCCGCAAGCGCCACGCCAAAACTCACCCAGTGTGTATGAAGTTGCTCCACAGTTTCAGCAGGTGCTGACGATGCAGTGCATCAGGTGAGTCTTCACTGAGAGGGACATCCGGAAGGACATGCACCCGGAACAAGTAGCCCAGCTCATCGCTATGCGCGACGCCTGCCAGAAAAACGCAGTTTAGGTTAGTAAGCAGTACAGCGGTACTTTAAACTGGCGGTATTGCGAACCCTTGCCTGGATATTGTTTCAGCTTGAGCAGTCGCTTGAAGAAGCCAAGTTCACCCTCATAACTCAAGTGGTACACATAGACAGGTGATTGCTCGGTGGCATGGAGCTTAGTCATGTCGTAGAGCGGGTTGATGAAGCAGATATCGCCAAACAGCTGTCCAAGTTATTCAAGTTAGCAATAATCCAAGTACAACAGAATCGTCACTGAAAGGTCATTGTGTGATTATAATAAACACCGTACATCTATGAACTGTGCCAACGTTGCCTTGGTTATTTTTTTGAAGCCAAAGTAGAACTGCAATATTTCAAAGTGACACTCGTTCCGGCTCTCAGGGTTGATTGAGAAGAACATGGAGTCACTTAGAAAGAGCTCGTCGACCAGACGTTTGTTGAGCTTCTCTATCTCTGCCTCTGATTCAGGATTGCGTCGGTCTGATGTGGGATTGCCTGCACAAAAAGGATGAATTCACATACAGCAGGACAGAAACGCCCCCAGACGCGAAGTCACGACGAGGCAGTTTGGCCGGCGCGGCCACAAACACAGACCCGCTGCGGGCAGCGCGGCGTGTCTGCGCCGTGCCAGCCGCTCGCGCCGACGCCGGCGTGCCAGTGGGGCTGCCTGTCTCCCAGGCGCTCCACCCACGCCGCCGACCTACCTATGAACCACAACAGGCCCTCCCTGTTGTTGACTCCTGTCATCATGGGGACAGGGGCCTGCCCGCCTCGCTGGAGGATGGCCACCGGGTCCTCGGAGAGGAACGCTCCGGGAAGGTCGGGCTCCACCACGGGCAGGAACGCCAGCTCGTTCCCCACAAAGCGCTGGGGAGCCGAGAGATCATTAGGCAGGTTTTCCAGCGGCCTGCGACGTTTCGCTATGTACACTCCGGACCTACCTCTTGGTTCTTCATCCGGAGCAAGCCGGTCAAGATGCGGTCAGCGCTCTCCTTCTTGAGTGAGCGAACCATCTTGTCAAGGTTGCTGTCATAGATGCCCAGGTGCCTGGCGAGCTCTCGCGCCTTCGACACCTCCTGCGATGTTATGGCCCAGTCGTGCAACGCGGACCCCGACCCCACAATCACTCCATGGAAGAGGCCTGCAACAGGCTCAGACTTTGAAGGAAATCCGTACTTTTGCACGGAAAATGTACAGGAGAAAAGAGTACGGAGGCACGGAAATGAGTGTGGAACATCCGTCCAGCTTCATCACAGCCATAGCCTTAACCCTTTTCGCTTCTGAAGCACTGACAATATGAGCTAGAGAGAGTGAGTGAGGCCTCACCTCTGGACAAGGGGGACAAGGTGTGCAGGTGCACGGCTGCGGCGCCGGCGCTCTCTCCAAACAGCGTGACCCGGCCGGGGTCGCCGCCGAAGACAGCAATGTTGTTCTTGACCCAGCGCAGTGCCTGGACCTGGTCCTTGAGTCCCGCGTTGCCGGGCGCCGCCTCGGTCCCCACGGACAGGAAGCCGAAGGGCCCCAGGCGGTAGTTGATGGTCACCACTACGATCCCCATCTCTATGAAGTAGTCTGGGCCGTAGACATCGGCATCGCCGTCGCCGACGAGGAAACCACCGCCGTGGATCCACACCATCACGGGGCGAAGGTCAGAGTAGTCGCCAGCAACGGGCAGCTGTAAATGGAGCCAGCCGCATTAGCGCGGGAATGCATCATCGATCGGCCATTCAGTAGTTCATGCAGTGCAGGGTGCCCCAAATTTATTCACAACCGATCGGAATGAACGCCCCTATATAAATTGACTGGAGTACATCCCGTTCGCTATTGTTGAACTTGTTGAACGTTTGGCAAAAGCACAAAAGAAGCGCAAAGACGCCAGTTGAAATCGCGATGACCAGCGTAGGAATCGAGGGCGTGGCGTTATATTTATTACCTCAGGGGTGTAGACGTTGAGATAGAGGCAATCTTCACTGCCACGAAACATTTTAGTGAAGCGGCGGAAGAGGTTCGGCATGACGGCCACAAAGGCCGCGACGTCTTTGAGAGACCAGGACCTCTGCGAAGGCACACCTGCGTTAGACGTGGGCGAGGCCAGCAGCAGTGGGCGTGGGAATGAAGGCAACACCTACCGGCTGCGGCTTGATCTTGACCTTGGGCTGCTTGCAGCAGGGTCCCTCCTGGCCCGCGTCCCTGATGCCGACCCATTTCTTGGGCGGAAGGGGTGCCTGGGAGGAGAACAAGGTAAGGACCGCGCTGCACAAGGAGGGAGGCCAGACCGCTTGCTCCCCGCTGGCATCCTCGCCATCAACAATCAGTGGCGTTGGAGCAGGCCCGGCAGGGCGGCCGATATCGCCGTCTAGACGATACCCTTCCGCCGCGGCGAGCGAGCGGCCGGCCGGTGACGCGAGGCGGGGTGCTCTCGACCGTGCGCGCCGCACAGCACACTTTCCCGCCACGTTTCAAAAATTTCATCACTTGGCACCACTCACCTGGAATCTTAGTTCTCCCACGGGGGGCCTCGGCGTAGGGGATGCCCTGGAAGCTGAAGTAGTTGGTTGACTGTTCCGTCCTCTGGGCCCTGCCGCAGAGGCGGCCCTCGCGGACCCTAACGACGGGGCCTGCAATGCAGTCGAGGGGTCATCGGCTCGTCGCCGCGGCGCGCGGCGGCAGCAACACTCACGACACGACCGAGCGCGGCTAGCGCGGCCGAGCGGCAGCATGCAATGACGTGCATCGGCAGGCACCGGCATGCAACACGCGGCCACGGACGCCGCACCGACGCACTGGAAACCCGAACGTGGTGCACTCCGCACCAACGGATGCCGTCGAATGAGCGACATTTCGCCCGCATAAAAAACGGTGTGTGGTCATTGCACTCCACATCCCACACGCGGTCTAGCTTAAGAAGCTCCCATCTTTTTACGGGTCTATATCATCTGACCTACATCTAGTAGACGGACAAAAATTAGACGAAACTATTTTCGACCGACCTTAATCAAAATATTGAAGTAACAAATTGAATAAAAATATTCGCATTTTTGACTGATCTAAAGGTAAACGTCAACGAGTAAGGCCAAAGGCCGGCCCGCTCGGCCGCACCCCTCTCTTACGGAGGAGCCAACGCCAACGGGAGGCGGAAATTAAATGAGGAGATTTAAATGAGTTAATTAAAGCACAAAACGCATTTCTGTGCAGAGCGCCACGGATGCTTGTCCCTGTCGATCTCTGTGGGTTTGAGCTGAGGGTACGCTGCGGTTTCTGCCATTTCATTTCGTACTGTGTGGAGCCACGATAGACGATAACCCTCGGACGCTGAAATGCCTTATCGGAGCAGACACTTCCGGGTTCAAAAATTACAACTCGGCGGAAATGACGAGAGGAACGAGCCCCGCCCAGGGCCCCTCTGGGATGGTTCGCGACCCAGATTCGGAATCAACACCCCTTCCTACATGCAACAGATTTTTCAACACCAAGCCGACAATCGGCGTCCGCATGTTCCTTCCTATCAAGGCGTGCATCGATATGCAGTTGGTTGGCAACGCTGATTCGATGTATCGAAATGTTCCCCATGGACCGGGTCGCGTTGCATTCCCCATCGTCACGAAGATGCGGCCTGACTACTTTCCAAGTACAGAGCTGACCGCGTAGCGCTTTGCCCGGAATGAAGATTAATCTATTTTTTGGGGGGCTATTTTGAAACGGTCAGTTCAGACTTGTCTCCGTCATACCCTTGCTCTGGCCGCGGTCGAGGATGTGTCCAGCGTGTCCAAAGTCGCGGAGCGCCAGCGCATGTATTGGAAACCGCACAAACACACAGCATGCACTGGAGGACAGGAAGTGGAAAGCAGCGAAAGCCGCCCTTTCAGCAAACGTGACCGGCGACAGCAGCGCGTCAATGTAGAAGTGCTGGCTTACGTGTGGGCGGCCTTATCTTCGGCCTCTCCTTGTTGGCATCGGGTGAGCGGGAGACGCCTGCAGACTTCATGCTGGTGGCGCTGCAGCTGCTGCAAGCAAATAGGAAGTTGTCCGTGAATGACTGGAAAAGTGATGCCGAGGCGGACGCGACTCTGACCTTACCGGGCCGTCCGCACGGGCTGCGCACTTCGCGCCCAAACGCCCCGCGGCCCCCTCCGTCTTGCGCACCCCAATCACATCCTGTTTCTTGCCCTTCCATCCTGATAGGCGCACCTAATAACATTAACATCATGGAGAGAGAATGTCGAGTTGTCACGGCCTGCACACTCACGGACAAAACATTCACCAGATGGCTTGTAGAAAATAGTTTTGGAGGAAGGGAGGGGGGCTCATGAATTTTCCCCATTGGAGGCTGGCGAACTCGCCATCCCTGCGCCGCGTCCATTTTGCCATGGAGGGGGCGCCCCCTCTTCTGTCGCACTGCCCCCTCCCCCCTCCCGGAGTCACCACAGCGGGAATCGCAGTCCGGCGTGCAAACCCCATGGCCGCAGGCAGCGGCAGGCAGCGGCAGGCAGCAGGATGGCGGTGGGCGGGGCTTCTCTCGGAGGCAGGCGGTCCCTGCGAAAGCCGCCCGGAGCCAATCACCGCGCAGCTGCGTCAAGAGGGCAGAAAACAGCAGCCTTGACTGCTACCCCCCAGTGCTCCCCCTCCCCCTGCCTCGCGCACGGGCGCATCACTGGCCGCGGCCAAGGTCTCGGTCGTGAGGGGGGGCTCCGCGACCCCGCTCTCTCCGCAGTCGCAGCACAGTGGGTCAGAAGACCGCTGAGGCGGCCAAAATTCTAGACGTGTTTTGGTTAGGTTAGGTCCTGCAGCGTGGTCCTGCAGTTCGAGCGATAGGAGGGCCTCGCGGGAGGCGGTGGAGTGGCGCTTGGGCTGCTGCACACCTAATCATACCCCCCATTATGCATTTCTTCCGAAACAGCAGCGGTGCAGCGGGTGCGCCCCTCGACTGGCTGCGCTGGCTGCCCCCGGCCTCGGCGGCAGTTGATCAAGCGAGGGGGTAAACACTTTCGTAATGCCCTGTACAAAAAAGCCGTCTGTATTACGCGTAATACACGTAATTGTAATACCATTTAAGGGTCAAATGTGGCAAAATTTAACATTTCAATGCCGTAATACACGTGTAATACGTATCTCCGTAATACAGCGTATTACCGAGTAGTCTGTACACGATTTCTTGAAGTGTTTACCCCTCGGGATCAAGGAGCTGAGACTGGCCGAGATGCGCCGACCCGAGGGAGACAGGGTCAGTTGACAGAGAGCTGGCCGTCGCATGATTAGATTGTTAAGTGGATCCCGGGAGAGGCCGGGCGCCCTGCTCCCGAACGGGAAAAAGTGAATTAGGTGTCATCGCAGCTAAACGTGTTCTGTTCTTTCTTTAGCGGAGAAATTGCATCAAAAAAATTGCTTCGGCAGGAAATAATTTTTCTCCGACAGCCAATGAAAGTTTGTTTTCACAACTAACGACTGCAGCTACTTGGAAAAATAATTTGGCTATCAGTAGTTAGTAGCTCATCCCTAGTTATATTTAAAAAGCCAGCGCAATCAACTGCTTTCGTCCCCCGGAAAAAGGTGAAAAACAACACACTTTTCTGGGCCAAAACGCTGGCAGCGCAGTATGGCCATACATTCATCGGGCTCCTCGGTCAGCAATGCTAATTCTGTGGCAGGGCAAGCTACGGCGCGCTGAGTTTGAAGCCTCGTTCATTTGCGGCAGTGCAGTCGAGTGCAGCATGCCGGCGCGGCGTCGCTGAGTCACGGCCCTTGGAACCCAACGACGAGAACCACAGGCATTAGCCGCGACCGTTCAACCGGCGCCGTCAGCACGCTGTGTCCCACTGTGTCACGAGTTCTAACCAATCTGACCCGCTGCACCGCGGCACGCAGCATGGAAAGCGTCAGCCCCACCCGCGCCTCGCCCGCCGGTCGGCAGCGCCGGGCAGCGCACGCCTCCGCGCGTCATCGCTTGCTCCACTTGCAGCGGTGGACTTACCCCTAGCCTGCCTCACACTGCAGAACGCCGCAAGCAGGCCTCCAGGACTCTGCAACCCGCTAGCGCGTTCCTGAAAAACCTGGACCCCCCCGCCCAATTGCCAGCAAGGAGTTGGCACTCCAGCGCATCGTCGATGCCCAGACTTCTGGCTGCTTCTGGCGAAGCGCACACGTCACCTGCGCGTCACCTGCAGAGGAGCGAAGACTCACCTCAGCAGCGAGAAGGCCAGACCCGCGCCGTCCAGGAGGACCCGGGGCAGTAGAGCGGGCCACTGCTAATCACTGTCACGCGCGTGATACGCGAGCCGTGCGGAGAGGCGCCGCGCTGTGTGCGGCGGGCAGCTGCCGCTTCCCCCGACTGACTGCTGAGCGACGGCGCCGCGCTGCCATGGTCGGTCGCTCTCCGGCGCGGCTGGACTCTGAGTAGTCTTGCTGTCCTAACCTGGACACTACGTGCACTGACGCCTGTTCTGGCTCCGCGCCCCGCTGCCGCCAGCGTAGCTTCCTTCCTCCAGCCCGCTGCCGTGCCGAAGCCCCTGCTTGTCGCCCCTGGACGCTGGAAGCTGATGTTGGAGAGGGGACGGACAGAGGCGGGA
This sequence comes from Stenchaetothrips biformis, assembly GCA_030522485.1. Classification (NCBI taxonomy): domain Eukaryota; kingdom Metazoa; phylum Arthropoda; class Insecta; order Thysanoptera; family Thripidae; genus Stenchaetothrips; species Stenchaetothrips biformis. The sequence goes on along the minus strand of CM060086.1, from coordinate 20,479,264 downwards.
AATCTACCACACGACTACTCTCGTAACCCTCCACTCAGTCCCCTTTCTCTCCATCGCTGCCAGCAGGCGGCTTCGCACACTGGCCGTTTCATATCAAACTCTGAATTGATTGGACTCCGTCCGTAAAATGTGGGCTGCGGCTGCGTAAAAAGCGCAGCTCCGGGGTCACAACACCGCACCTCCATTGGAGCCGAAATGGGAACATAGCAGATCCCTAGGCTGGCAGCCCGGTGGGCGAGCAACAAAAAGGATCCGGCCAGGCCACCCCACCTGCCCCACCTCTACCGTGAGCTCGGCCTAGGCTGGGGGGTTTTTTTGAGGGTGGGAGGTCCTTGTCTAGGCTGCATACTAGCGCGTAGGGTCGGGGACTCGTTTTTGCGCAATAGGCGGCCGGCCTGGCAGGCAATGCACTGGGTCCGCTCCATCCACCCCTCGTTCTGATGCCACTTCTTTTGTCTTCCGACGACGCGCGACGACGCGTCTTTATGTTCCAGCGGGCCCACTAAGGCGGTATGGACTTATGGCAGAGGGGTGTGGTTATGTTTGGAGGGTTATTTCCTTCATGTTTTCCCCCAAGGCGTTACCCTGCAAAGGGGGCCGTCACAAGTGTTCACCACGGAGGGGTGAATCACTCAGCTGTTTTGGATATGAACACATGAGTACATGAGTTACGGGTGAGTACACCTCAAAAAACTCGCAAATTTCACATTTTTAAACGTTCTTCTTAGGTGCATTTATATTAGCGTTGCAGGGACGACATACAACGCCAAATCGTGCAAATATAGGCCATATTTGCCATATTTAAACTTGTGAGTTCACTGAGTGCGGGCCAATATTTGTACACATGCATTGTACACTAGTTGATTAACTCTCTCGGTTTTACGCCATGAGTGTTGAAGTCTAATCCTGCCTATCGAAGGGTACGATGGTGCCACATCATCCTAAAAAGGAGCGAGTACCAAAGAGGGAGTACTTGTTTATGCCTCTTGCTAGGGTGAGTGTCCGTCAGAAGCCCTCTTGCGAGTGATTTTCCTACCGATTACCACTGATTCAACCGGGCCGATCCCAGTGAACGGAAGCGTTTCAAAGAGCCCGCCACACCCCGCCCCTGGACACACTCCGCAGTCCTGCCTGGGGCAATTGAGCTGTACGAAGGACCACCTCTAAGACAAGAGTAGAAAAAGTAGCCCCTTGCGTATATCTCCCTACAAAAACCATAAACAACGATGTGGCTTTGTACTGTTGTAAGTTGCGGTCGCCATGTAGGCATCTCGAGAAAATTTGTCGGAGAGACGGCAGGGACGCGGGGGACGATTTGTGGTCGGAAAACGCACCCCTCCTGCATGTTAATTCGTTCGCGCTACGGAAATGATTCTCGGCCATGATATAATACCTGAAATACGCTCAGCATCTTATGCAGCTCGCGAATCGAGCGCGGCTGGAGCAGGGCAGTGGGCAGCGAGGTTACCCGGGGATGGTACTTGGTGGGGATGATGTGATGGACTGTTGAGGCACTAGCCGACAGTGGCAAACTTGCACGCGTCAATTGCCCATTTCAATCACCTCTTGCTGAAGTTAGCGTGGAGGCGCCATTGGACGAGGCTAATATAAAGGTAGGTCTGTGGGCGAAAAAAAGGAAGTACTTGTCGAGACTCGAACGTCTCGCCTCGTGGGTTCACTGACAGTCAATTTCACTTACCTGACTCGACGCTGCACGAACTGCGCATCCACGTAACGTAATAAGGGTGTGGTTTAGTCCGCGCATCCGGCGCAACAAAACTGCTCCATTAGACGTGGATGAGTTGGAGACTGATTTTCGTGGGAAAGGTGGGAAAAACTACAATGATGTATTTGCAGCGGTTGGACCTGCCTGTGTAGAACCATTAACTCATGAGTTTTGATGTATACAAAATAAAAATTTTGACGAGGAAGACAGACTGGCGTTACGACGCCTCACACCATGGCCACACACGCGCGCACGCACACACGCACGTTACTAATAGAGACACTCACACACTATAAGCAAGACACTCAGCTAGCACCGCTAGGATCAGACTGAGCCGCCCCTGCCCCCTCCAACGCCGGCTCCAGCGGCAGTGGCGCCGCGGTGGCAGATGTCTGCAACACTCCTCGCGGCGTGCGCGCGTTCAATCGCTATACAACCTCTCACCCTCTGAGCGACATGGGGGGAAGGGGAGAAGGGAATCACGAGGAAAGAAGGCGACGAAGGGTAAGGCTGCTCGGCGAGTGAGTCTCCTTCCTTTTGATTGGCTTCGTGCTTCCTGCCGTAGCGCCACACCGGAGCTTCTGGGGAAGGGGCCGGAAGGGACATGTCACGTGTTGCTGTTCTTTTTTTTTTTTTTTTTTTTTTTGGGCCTACCTGCAGGTGGATCAGACTCGATCAGACTTCTCATCAGGGGGCTTTCCGCTTGTGGTGTGACCCCCGCAATCCTGGGTACGGGCACATTCCTGTTTACCCAAGAACTCTGCAGAAGCAGTGCCAGACGGCCGCCCTCCGCCTAGCTGGTCAGCCTGTAGCGCCTGTTGGGTAGGCCAGCAGTTGCGCAACTCACCGGAGTGGAGACGGTGGTCTACCTCGGGGCGTCTTTTGTTCGCGGCGGCCCGGACCAAGCAGCGAGACCTCCAGTCGAAGCTCATCCCGTCTCTGTCGCTTCCCTAGCTTCAGGCGCCACAGAGACAGGAAGAAGTCTCTGACGACTGATTCCGAGAGTCGTTTCCGTCGCTCTGTCTCTCTCGCACTCACGGGCCGTACCGTACAGATGCGCTAGCTACAGAGCGACGAAACGACTCTCTGAATCAGTCTACTGGACCGTCCGTGCGCGCAAGCGCGGCAAGGCAGGGGCGAGTTAAGCCACCGTCTCCACACCGGTGCGTTTGTGGACTCGTTGCTGGCTTACCTAACAGGCGCTCGACGAGGAGAGTCCTAAACTCCCTTCACTCTCCACTACTAACGACGAGCAAGGTAAAAGGAGACGAGCGTCAGGTGCTCGCAATGTCTACACACCATATACCGCTAAAACTGATCCTTTGTGACGTTTTTTCTCTGCAGCTGCAAACAAGAACGTGGTACGCGCCACTATCGCACGTATTTGAATCTTTTGAAGCGCGGTCACACCTGTTTGTTTTTTCTTTACACAGTGCAGAGCGTGTTTGCGCGGCGCATTTGACCTGCATTCGCGCTCCCGGAATATCGTACGTTAACAGTCTCTTTAATTGATAGGGAATTCAGTAGGCAGTAGGCTGTGTAACATGCAGTATGGAATGTGAGCACATGTGAGTGAAGAAAAAGGTAAAGACACACGTACCATTTGAAATACTCCGAGTTGCGCGCCACATTGAGCCGCCATGCCTGCCTGCAAATAACGACACCGTACTGTAAATAAGATCGAACCTGTCAGAGCTGGTCAGCGAGTCGGAGCCCGGTGTTCAGATAATTTTCGTAGGTGGAGATGTCTCATTTTCTTAGAAATTCCTATTTTTTCCCCAAATTAAAATTTAAAACAAAAAGAGAGAAAATATAAAGGTGGCAGAAATTGTAGCAGATTGCATCATCTCACTCATTGCCAGATCTCTGTCAGTCGTCTGCTTTGTTCCTCAGAGACCATCGACCATCAAAGAGGGAACGAACGCTGCGTTTTTATCCTTTAAGAAACAATGGCATTCAATTTTGGGA